>JAEQBH010006779.1:0-120998 GCA_016808115.1 Tetrastigma voinierianum
GTTGAAGATAAGGCTTACTCGGCTCCTATCGTGGTGAACGGGGAAAGGGGTACCACCGGTGTATTGTGTGATGCCTCGAGGCGGAGGCCAGGATGTGTTTGATGCGTCCGGGAGGTGTAGCTTATGGTTCTCGTCAGTTGAAGAATCCATGAGCAGAATTACCACACGACATGGAGTTGGCGGCCGTAGTCTTCCCCTTGAAGATTTGGTGCCACTATTTATATGGCGAGGAGTTCGAGGTGTACTCAGACCATAAAAGTCTTAAGTATATTTTCATGCAGCGGGACCTCAATATGAGGCTACGCAGATGGATGGAGTTCCTAGAGGATTATGACTTCACTTTGCATTACCACCCTGGTAAGGCAAATGTAGTGGCTGATGCACTCAGTCGGAAGTCACGGGGGGAGCATTGGCTAGTATGGCTTCCGGGAGTAGGCGGATGCTCGGGTGTGGGACGGTTTGGCTCGTGCAATGGCTTGAGGCTTAGATGCGTTGGGGAGTTTGGTTGCTTCACCGTCTCTGATGGCTTGAGTGATTGATCCCACAAGGCGGGAAGCGGAGATAGTGTCCATCGGGGGGCCAAGTGCGATCGGAATGCAATTGACGAGGGTTTGACCTTCCATGCGAGATGGTAAATCGCCGGTATAGAGGACGGGTAGTGGTTCCCCAGATGACCAATTTGAGAGGAGATTCTTAGGGAGTTTCATTGCTCGATTTGTCGTGTCGTCAGTGTACGAAGATGTGCAGGATCTTGGTAGCTAGTACTGCAGGAGTGGGATGAAGAGACACGTGGGGACTTGTGGCTTGATGTCTCGTGTCGACGGAGTTAGGTTGAGCATCGGAAGCCGAGTAGAAGGGCTACTTCGGCCATTAGAGGGTGGGTGGAAGTGGGAGCGCACGTCCGCGATGGATTTGAGAGCCCACTTGCCGGACACCACAGGGGACATGATGCGGTATGGTGATAGTGGGCCAAGCTCCTTAAGTGGCACATTTTCTAGTCGTTCGGATGACCTTCACATTGGAGAGATTCTGCTGGTTGTACATTCCGAGAGATGGTTATTTACATGGGTGCAATTATCCATATTAATAGGATAAAGACTAGGAGTTCTGAGGCGCACTTTTGGAAGAGTTTCCAAAAGGCTATGGGCACACGACTAACCATGAGTACAACTTTCCACCCACAAACGGATGGTCAGTCAGGAGAGGACTATACAAGTGTTAGAGGACATCTTCCTTTGAGCATCGTCCTAGATCATAAGGAGGGTGTGGGAAGAGCATTTGCCCATGAGTGGAGTCGCCTGTAATAGTTGTAAGCGAGTATACGGATGGCACCATATGGGCATTGTATGGGAGGCGTGCGAGATCAGATTATGTTGGACCGAGGTGGGAGAGGCTCCATCAACGGGTCACGATCGATTAGGGTACCTCAGGAAGGTGAGCTTGATCTGACGGCGTCTTCTCACGGCTCGGGCGGCGGAAGGCTATGCGTGTACGACATCTGCACATAGAGTTCGAGGTTGGAATCCGTCTTCTGAGTGTGCAAAAAGAAGTGGACTGGGTTACGACAGCGAGGGAAGCAATCTCCGAGGTTTATTGGGCCCTTCGAGATACCCGAGAGGGTAGGCACTATAGCATACAGGTTGTCTTTGCCGCCCAGCATGTCAGGTGTCCACAAAGTATTTCACGTCTCCATACTCCGGAGGTACACTCCAGATCCAGCTCATGTAGTGGATTAGGGAGAGATTGAGGTAGACACTGATGGGACCTTCGAGGAGGGACTAGTGTGCATTATGGATAGCCGTGATCAGGTTTTGCGACGCAAGACCGTGAGGCTAGTGAGGGTGTTATGGCAGCACATTAGATAGAGGAGTCAAGCATTAAGGCGCGGGACACCGCGATGCGGGCCACCTATCCCTTCTTGTTTAGGGATGAAGGTACGTGGTTTAGTTGTTTAATACTTAAATGACTAGTTTCCATGCATGGTATAGTGCACGTTGCATATGCATGTGAGTTGTTATCATTGTCCAGAATTTGGTGAATTTCTAGCGCAGAGGGGAGAATGTAGACCCAGAAAATTCCAATTTTGGAAAAAGGCAAAATCGTCATTTCGGTCAAAATGCGGAATTTTCTAGATCTCGGGCAGTAATGAACCGTTAGGTCGTCTGTAAATCTAGCTTCTACAGTGGGTGATCGAATTCCAAGACGGTGAATTCACGTTTTGAGCCCATCAGTATCGGGTCTTAGTAAAAGACATGTGATGTGACAAAAGTCACCTACTACATGTACTCTTGTGACACATATTGCAAGATTAGAGAGATTATGGAAATGGACGGCCTAGATAGTGCCAAGTGTCAAAAATCCAAGACTTGAGGACATGGATGGTATTAAATTAAGAAAGGATTGTGAGATAATAAGACAAAATATGGAATAGTGGTCATCTCACTACATTTGAAAGCCAAAAAACATGCGGCAAAGGGCGTGGCAGAGATTTGATTTTTTTAGAAAGAAAGCGTTGGCTTCCCTCTGGAAAACTGGCCGTCGGATAGTCGATTTCGATGGAGGCGAAGGAAAGTTGCTCTACGCGGTGAGGACTACGCGTGGGCACCGATTTGGTGGAGTTCCGACAACTCCAAGAGGTAAGGATCTTTTCCTACTTGCGTTAATCTTTAGCTAAGAGCCATGTAAATGGTTATGAATGTTCTGAGGCTTGTTTTAGTCGTAAACTCGATCTCAAAAGCTTTGAACCGAGTGGAGAAAATTCCTATTTTGTGTGGTTGTGAACAGTAACCCGAGGGTTTCACTGTTCATGTGAATAGTGACACGTGAATATTTTTGTGTGAATTTTTATGTGTTGAGTGATTCAAAATGAATTGCTAGTGTTTGTTAATTAGCCCATATGAGCTAATTTTGGTGTAATTGGTTGAGAATTTACATAACATGCTTTATGTGATTGAATTATGTTAATATATATATATATATATATATATATATATATATATATATGCATGTGAATATATTAGCATGAATGTGTTGGAATTGGCATCATGCATTCCATGCCTTTAGAGGCTGACCCTAGAATATTAGTTGTGAGTGCATGACATGAAATGAAACAAAATGAAAAATGTTTGTGAAAGGAATTTCGACGGAAGATTTTCCGGAGAATCGTGTTGGGATATTGTCCAACAATTCACGTCGGAGGGGCCCATGAATTGTTTCAAAAGGTTATCCAACAGATTTTCCTCGGAGGGTTGTCCAATATTTTACCGAAACTCGGTAGTGTGTTTTCAAGAACAAATAGCTTTTGTTTTGAAAACTGTGATTTTACTCGCATTCGGCTTAGGCATATGTGAGGGAGTCGGTGAGGACTCGAGACATGGGTTGGTCATGTAGACATTCGAGTAGGTTCATGAAATCGCTGAACGCCATTGTCTACTTATTTAAAAGACTTAAAGTGAAAGAACCTGCATGAGGAAATTATCTCTATTTGGCTCGCTCACCCTGTCGAGGATCACCATTTCGTATTGTGGAGTTGATCGGAAGGTGGCACTCACTAGAGGCCACGTGTTAGAAGAAAGCCACCTTGTGGCTTTGGTATTATTATGTATGACATGTATTAGAATTTTATAATTTTAATATATGTTTGTATTAAGAGTAATGTAAAAAAAAACTCTTGAACCATGTAATATGATGTATTTGGGATATATTTTGTGAGTATTGATGCAGGGGCCCAAGTGGCCATTATTTTACTTGCATGTAGACCCTATGTAGTCATTGTTGATTATTGGGATGTGCTTGTATTCTCAAGTGTAGCCTCCCGCATAAAGGAGACTCGGCCCCGATTTTCGTGAGTTGTGTCGGGTTACCCGACATTCACGAGTATTCTGCGGGTTGATGGGTTGTCAACGGACCCCCGGGTTTTGGGGCGTCACATCTAGGAAATATTTTATGTTTCTAATTTAACAATCAATCTCTAGTCACTTATCATATCTGTGTTCCAAAAGGTTGAATTTCTTGCAATAAATTTTTTAAATGTCTTTGGCTACAATATTATCACCAACTTATGGATGAATCAATAACCATAATTACAACATTTGTAGTATAAAATTTAAGTGTCTAAATTTTGTGTGAAACCCCAGAAAATCCGAATTTTTGAAAAAAAAATGGTAAAATGGTAATTTCGATTGAAAATCCATGATTTTTCTAGATCTCGGATGATGAAACGGACTTCTCCGTTGAAATTTTCTCGCAAAATCTAACTACCACGTCGAATTTCATTGGATTCCGAGACAGCCAAAATTGCACGTTTTTCGAGGCGTATGGTGTCGGATGACACATGGCATGGGTAAGGGGATGCCGCATGGCACCCCAAGAGAGTTACACATGGCAAGAGCCATGTGGTGCACTTGAATGGGTGGCTCACAATTAGCCACATGATGGGTGATGTAATAAAAAGGGAAATAAAGAAATAAGATTAAGGAAGGAAAATTGTGCACCACACAAGTGGTATGAGGAAAGGGGGAGGAAGCTTCCTCCCTTGACCAACCGGTCAAATATGCTCCAAAAGGGAGGAGAAAATGTCAAAAAGGAAGAGAAAATGAGAAGAAAAGAATGAGAAAAAGAAATGACGAGAAAATGAAATGAGATAGGAACCAAAAAGAATTCGTTGGGTAAGAGGAAGAAAAAGAGGAAAAAGGAAAAGAAAAGAAAAGCAAAAAAAAAAGGAAAGAAAAGAAAGAAAAACAAAGAAAGAAAAGAGTTCGTAGAAAAGGAAAGTAAAAGGAAAAGAAATGGAAAGGAAAAAGGGAGGATTTCCCGACGCTTCGACGGTCGAAGCTTGATGGTCCGATTACTAAAGTTGGTACACGTAGCGCGATCTACGTGTGGGCACCAAGAACTTGGAGTTTCGATAAACTCCATAAGGTAGGGAATTTTCCTACTCGGTTTACTTTTATCCTAAAGGCTTTATAATGGTATGGGTTGTTTATGGGAGGCCATGTATTTTAGTTCCAAAATTTGGGACTGAATGGTAGAGGATTTCTATGACCGGTATCACACAGTCCAAGACTGTTGTGAGTTGGGGTTTGAACTGGAAATTAAAGGTTTCCAAGTTTTGTGGTTTGTTTGATGTTGTGTGGATGCTTGGAACCAAACTGGTCCATGCTTATCAAGGGGTCGTGAGGTACCCTGTTGGATGGGTCCAAGATTGTGAACTTGTTGTGTGTTATGGATTTTATGAATAACATGCAGTGTGTGAAAATGACATGTATGCAGTATGACGTATTAACATGGATTGTGCATGGAGGAAAATTATATGTATCAATTATAATCATCCATGGTATGTTGATGTTGCATGCAGCACTCATTTATGCAGGTAACATGAAGGAAAATGCTTGGGCATCATGCATTCCTGTGCACGGTCACATCGTGTCAAGTCGGGTGTGGGTGCAGGGTATTGTTATTCACCGATGTTAGTGAATGGGTCGTGAGCTCGGAAAATAGGACAAAGTCCAAGGTAGAGACTCTCGGCGGTGTAAATTGATCAATATGATAAAATGTTTTGGGCGGAGGCCAGTAGATCCCCCCTCCCACAGTGGTGAAAGTCCCAAATGTTATTCAAGGTTAGACATGAATCCCGATGATGTAAGTTCGCGAAAATGTTGGAAAGGCATGCGGCGACCTGTAGTGTAAACCCAAAAATCCGTGGCCCTCAAAAGAAAAGAAAATCATGGTAAATGATAAATTAAATATTGGAGGGTTGTCCAATGGTTTGAGTCATTGGGTTAAATACCAATGACTGGGTTTTCATACTTGGTATTCCAAGTGTGAGGGAGTCGGTTGGGACTCAGGTTGTGAACATGAGGGGTCGCATCTCATGCATGATACGAACATTTCATATAATGTTGCATAAATTGTATGAAATGTGATTGATGTTTATATATGCCATTGCATGTGCATTTTAGGTGGGGAGTAACCCTTGTGGAAAAACTTTCTACTAGGCATTGCTCACCCCGTGTGGGGAACTATTTTTCGTGTATCGAGCGGAGGAAATCGGTTTTGGAGTCATTGATGAATTAGCCCGCTTTCGTGGGCCTATTCAAGGCTTATATTTTGTGAACGCTTTTCGATTAAAATCCAGTTTTAAACGCATATATAATGTATTTTGTAATGGAAACTGAGTTCCGGGATGTTCCAGTGTTATGTTTTCCCGGATTTTATATTGCCTGAAAAATGAGTATGATAAGTTGCAGTATTAAAATTACTGCATCTGGGTGAATTTTGGTGAGTACATGGAGGAATGGCATGGGCTACTGCCAATTTCCAACTCCAAGTCGCAACCTAGCAATTGGTGCTGCGCTGGGCGCATAGGGAAGCGGCAGCTGCCGCACGCCCGAGCCGAAGTGCTCGCGATACCGCTGCCGTGGAGCTCGCGGCACAAGCGATTACCTGGCCATGGTGCGCGCGATGAGTTCCTCGACCCTGTGTCGCTGACATCAAGTTTGTGTCTGTAAGACCCGAGAAACTAATTTCGAAAAAGGGCAAAATCGTACTTCGTCAAAACCCAAAATTTTTCTAGATCTCGTGAGGATCTAAATGGATTTCACCGCTGGAATCATTCCCGCGTAAATCTAGCTACTGTGTCGACTTTCGCCACCCGAGATACCGAATTGACATAATGCCGAGGCATCAAGTACAGCCGTGAAAACGAATCCGAGGTGACAAAAGTCACCTATAACATGTACTCATGTGACACATGTTGCATGAGTAGAGAGATGATGGAAACGGAAGACCGAGATAGTGCCAAATGTCGAAAATCCAAGCCTAGGGACATGATTGGCATTATTGAAATTTTAAATAATAATAGGACAAGATAGCCAATAGTGTCATCTCTTACATTAAAAAAGGAAAGCCAAAACGTGAAGGGAAGAACGGTTTTATAGTGAGCTTAGGTTTTGGGTTTTAGAGTGAGAGTGAGTGACTTCTCTCTAGGTTTCTCGATGATCCGACCACTAATTGGTCTGACAAGAAGGAAAGTGGTTCACAGAACGAGGGCTTCGCTGTGTACCGGTTTCGAGAGGAGTTCTCGATTAAATTCCGTAGCGTAGGGTTTCATCCTACTTGTTTTACTTTGCTTTAAGAGCTTTGTTGATGTTTCGTTGGTTTGAGGCCTCAACAAAGCAAAGTTTGATCTGGCCCCAAAACTCGACCTAAGTGTGAAAATTTATGGAAACTAAAATTGGATAGTCCGTGGGCGCCCACATGGACTGCTTTGGGTCGCTAGCATAATTTATGCTATAAATTGTATTGTGGTGTGTATGAGCTTCCGAAATGGCTATGGGAATTCAAGTTCACAAAGTGGAACCGATGTTGGTGATATTGGTCGCGGAACAAGAACGAGGGTTTCCCACTGCTCACGAAATATTTTGTGAGAAACGTGGTTTCGTCGAAGTTATTCAAATTGAATTGCTCGCGGTATCGTTAATTAGCCACGTGAGCTAATTCTTGTGTAATGGATTGAGAAATTGTTTAAGAGAATGGCTTGAGCTTGTATAGGAAATTGAATAAGTTAATACATGATTTTAAATGTGTTAAAAAATGACATAATTATATAAATTGTAATCAGGTTTGCAGCCACTGAGATGATAATGTGAATCAAGCCAAGTGAGCTAATTTGAAAGTGGGATGGTTGATCAATAGTGAATGACATGTGTTGTGAGTGCAAAATTGAGAATGTTGCATATTGATATATATATTGGTTGAAATGGCATAATGCATTTTCATATGCACGGGTAAATCCCAGAAATTAGTGTGAGTGCGCTTGACACGAATTTTCTCGAAAAACGAATACGACATGGTAGCGAATTTCACAAGATGATTTTCCGGAGAATGAGGTTGGGAGACAATCGAACAGATCATTTCGGATGAGGACCATGACTGTTTAGGGAAGTTCTCCAACACATTCGCCTAGGAGAATAGTCTCATATTTTTACCGACATTCGGTAGTGTATTTTCAAGAACAACAAGTTTTGTTTTGAAAATGGTATTTTTCTCATACATGGCTTAGGCAAGTGTGGAGGGACATGGGCTTAGGCCATTGCTATTAGTAAAGAAATCTTGATACTTAGCGCTACAGCCTTGGTATTAGAGCTTAAGGTAAACGACACTTAGAGCCCGTGGGTGTAGTTATAAGTTTAGTCCTCGACACCAAATTCTTCCACAAAGATGGCACAGCCAAGGCATAATGACACCGAGGTGTCAAGTATAGCCCAGATATGCGCTGTAGTGTAGTGCCTGGTTAGGATTACCTAGCGCTTGAAATCTGATACCAGCTTCACAGCATGGTATCAGAGCTTAGGTAAACGATTACCTTGGGAGCCTCGGTGTGTGTCTATAGTATAGCTGTCCCGATACCGCCTTCACAAAGATGTGGTGCATCAGAGCCCAGCTTATAAATACCTGTGAGCTTAAAGGTTGATAAGCCAGTATACGATTACCTGCGCTCGAGGGATCTGGGTCAAGGCCGCAGTTATTAAGGTGGGTGAACATCACCACTTGGTGTGGCCTCGATGTAGGGTTAGGTATGTGATTACCTAGACAATCACGGATAAGATAGGAACACCGCATGCAATCGTGGTTTTATGCGTGATCGATGTATAAATATGCTGATTGTCATGTATGTTGTGGCTTAATTGTTGTATGACTTGTATGCTTGGTGAATAGCATAGAGGAAATGTGGAAAATTAGCGTTGAGGAAAACATAACCCTAAGCCTGAGGTTTGAGGTTTGAGAAATTTCCTGACACAATGGTTCAAAATTAAACTAAAAAAAAAAATTCGACAAGAGTCTATAGCTAACAACAGATTGGTTTGTGAACTCGAAATTTATTCCGCTTTTGCAATAAGAAAAATGACTAAAATTTCACAGCTTAAAATTCTTTAAGTGGTGGCGGAAGTGCAAGAGGTAGCAAGGAGGCTACTGGAGATGAAAAAAAATGAGGTGAAGAAATTTTCCAAGGTTTCTACAAAGGTGTAAACCTGAAAGAAAAAAACTAAATAAATAAATAAATAAAATAAAATAAAATGAAATTTTGTAAAAAATGAAATTTTCTAAAATAAAATTTTGTTGATGAATATGATTTAATAAATGTCTTGCATACTCACTTAATGCATGGCCATAGTGTATAAAATTTTACGGAATGTGAATAGTGTCTCGAGGTCGGCTTACGATTGAGATAATTCGTGGTCGACATTAACTTGTCATTCGACATGTGTAGATGGCTAGTCGAGGGCGAGACGCAGGAGGGCGCCCACGGTGAACCGGGCTCGCACCACCGCATTTGACCGTTGTGCCTTTGGCCGAGGCTATTAGGTTGCAAATGCCGCCATTGCATAGGCTAGTGCAAACAGTAGTTAGGAGGTCCGGAAAACCTCCGTGAGATTTAAGTCACATCATCCTCCGACATTCGGCTGTGGGGAGGAGATCCGATGGTGGCGTACTCATTGGTTCATGCAGATCGAGAAGGTGTTAGAGGCTGTGAAGATTACCTCGACACTACTGGGGATTAGGCTAGCTATGCTTCAGCTGCAGGGTGAGGCCTGGGCATGGTGGAATGGGGCGTGACCCTAAACCCAGAGGCGATGACATGGGCAAGAGTTTCAGGAGCCGTTCAGCAGGTACTTTCTAGATACTTAAGGCATGCGAAGGCTCAGAGTTCCTAGAGCCGGGGCTAAGTGCGATGATCGATGGATTATGTGGCTAGATTCACGGAGCGCCTCGCTACTACGATTACGCGCCACGTACATGCCCAAAGTCGTGGAGAGATTCGAGAATGAGTTGAAGTTGTCCATTCGGGTAGGATTATAGGACTTCGAATTTGCCGTGACGCGGAACTCCATGGTTGGGACTGGTCCCTAATTTACAGAGAGAGAGATCGAGGATGCACGGAGCACTCGGATGCGGTGTTGGTAGCAGAGGAGGATCACCTCTTATAGTTCGGGGGAAGAGGCGTAAGACTTCTCCGTTTCACAAGAGTTTTAGACCAGCAGCCGGATTGGGCATCTAGATGTTCTCTAGGCATGTGAGACGGATTGCCCCTGCAGATGTGGATCCTGTGACTTGGACAACGCGCAGTCCCGCAATGTGAGAACAGAGAGTATATGATCTTATTCCCTCCACACCCTAGCACTGGTCGAGAAACTCGCTTCGCGGTGTTATACAAGCACCTTCTAAGCAAAGACAAAAATGAGGGGTCGAGCGTGGTCGAGGTCGTGCATGTGGATTCACAAAGTGTGGACTTCTAGTCGTAGGGCAGACGATATGTTATTTCACGCGATACTGGGCATATGAGGCGAGATTGTCCTGAGGCGAGGTCTCATGTGGTACTACTGTGGCCGAGCATACAGAGTACCGAATATGTAGGGCACGTCTACTCTTGTTGCTGACTGTGAGTAACGTTTAAATTGGATGCATCATATTCATTCATTGTTGCACCAGGTGATGGATTCGGGGCTTAGAGGTTAAGGCCTTTAGAGAAGACAGTATGGGATGTTCTTCCCTAGGATGTGGGGGAGGAGAGTTGACCCGACAGTCGGGATTACGAGCGAGATCTCCGAGATCTCGCCTCATGGAGTGGACCCCCAAATGGGGTGTCACAAGATGGCATCATTGCACCATGTGCACGGTAACATCGCTACGAGTCGCAGTGTGGGTGCACGGCGTCATTCACCACTCTGCAGGAGCGTGGGTCAGTTTGTCTGGGACTACGCCCAATGAAGACTCATAGTTCGAATCAAGAAATGAAGAGTAATTAAAGTAGGCCGCAAAGCAAGAAGGGGGTCAAGCAACTCTAAGGTGAGAAGCCTAGGAGTTGGGGTGAAGGAGACCCGCTGTGAGTATCCGAAAGGTCCTGTGTGGGTGTAAGAGACCCGGGAGATATCCCGACTCTCTGTGTGGGTGTAAGAGACCCGGGAGATATCCCGACCGTGGGTGTAAGAGACCCGGGGAGGTATCCCAATTTCGTGGGTGTAAGTGAGACCCAGGGAGGGATCCCAATTTCGTGGTGGGTGTAAGAGACCTGTGGAGCTATCCCAAATTTCGTGGTGTAAGAGACCTAAAGGAGCTATCCCAAATTTCGCGGTGGGTGTAAGAGACCAGCTGGAGTTATCCAAAATTTTTGTGTGGGTGTAAGAACTCGTGGGAGATATCCGAAATTTCTCGTGTAAATGTAAGAGGCTCAGAGTGTGTTTCAAAAGTTATGCCGTCTAAGAGAGAAAAACACACACTGCTATGTTATCACGAAGACTTAGAGTTGAGTGATAGGAGTCGGAGTGACTCGAGATGAAAACACACGGTCAAGTTATCACGTAGACTTAGAGTTGAGTGATAGGAGTCGGGAGTGACTTGAGATTTGGATACCCCTTTGGAAATTGCATTAGGTAAAGGTTGTTCCAAGGGCTTGCATATGGATGTCATTCATGATACGGACAGCGTTGACGCACCCATTGGTTTGTCAGCGATTGTGACCTTGGGAAGGTCTTAAGCACACCGCAGGGGCTGTAGGGGCACATGTTGTGTGGATTTCATATACGTGTTAGGAGGACATGCGTCGCGAGCATGCGTCCTCAAATGGGCACCATATGAGGCATTGTACGGAGGCCATGCATCAAATTGCTATGTCGACTCGCAGGTGAGAGAGCTCCATCACTCAACATCCGATTAGAGACACCTCGCAGAAGGTGAGCTTGATATTTAATAAATATCTTCTCACGCCGAGCCTGTGAGGAAGAGTTATGTCGACATGCCGACGTCGACCCCTAGAGTTCGAGGTCAGATCACGCCTTCAAGGTGATGCCTAAGCAGGGGAGGACGTTCGTGCACGGAAGCCATCGCGAGGTCTATGGGGCCTTTCAAGATACTCGAGAGAATAGGCACTGTAGCGTGCCAGTTGGCTTTACCACCCAACATGTGTAGTGGATTAGGGAGAGATTGAGGTTGACACTGATGGGACCTTCGAGGAGGGACCAGTGTGCATTTTGGATAGCCGTGATCAGGTTTTTCGAAGCAAGACCGTGAGGCTAGTGAGGGTGTTATGGCAAAAGACCGTGGGAGTGGAGGAGCTTTCAACGTGGGAGGGCGAGGACATGATGCGGGCCACCTATCCCTTCTTGTTTAGGGATGAAGGTACGTGGTTTAGTTGTTTAATACCTAAATGACTAGTTTACATGCATGGAAGAGTGCATGTTGCATATGCATGTGAGTGATTGTGATTGTCCAAAATTTTGGGACGAGATTCCTTTTAAGGAGGGGAGAATGTAAGACCCGAGAAATTCCAATTTCTGGAAAAAGGGTAAAATCGTAATTTCGGTCAAAACCCGAAAATTTTCTAGATCTCAGAGGACAAAACGGATTTCACCGTTGGAATAGTCTCGCGAAATCTAGCTACTGTGTCGACTGGGCGACCCGGTATTACCGGAATTGACACGCTTTTTCAAGGCATCGAAAGTAACGGGTGCCAGAAACAAAATATGAGGACAAAAAGTCACCTATAACATGTACCAGCGACACATGCTGCATGAGAGAGACGCACGGAAACGGACGTCGCAGATAGTGCCAAATGTCGAAAATCCAAGCTTAGGGACATGATTGGCATTATTGAAATTTTAAATGATAATAGGACAAGATAGCCAATAGTGTCATCTCTTACATTCAAAAAGGAAAGCCAAAACGTGAAGGGAGAAACGGTTTTACAGTGAGCTTAGGTTTTGGGTTTGCAGGTCGAGCAGCTGACTCTCTAGGTTTCGCGATCCGACCGTCGAATTGCCGACAAGAAGGAAAGTGGTTCTACGCAACGAGAGCTTTGCGTGGGTACCGGTTTTGAGGAGTTTCGACAAATTCCGTAAGGTAGGGGTTTCATCCTACTTGTTTTACTCTTGCTTTAAGAGCTTTGTTGATGTTTTGCCTGAGGCCTTGAACGAACAAACATCGTCCCAAAACTTCAATCAAGTGTGAAAATTTTATGGAACTAAATTGGATAGTCCGTGGCAGTCCATGGACTGTTTTGGGCTGCTAGTGCATAATTTATGCTATAAATTGTATTGTGGTGTGTATGAGGCCGGAAATGGCATGAATTCGTTCGCAAAGTGGAACTGGATGTCAGGATTGCCGTGAACAAGAATCCGAGGGTTTCACTGCTCACGAAATATTTTGTGAGAAAAATGTGTTTGGTCGAAGTTATTCAAATTGAATTGCTCGCATCGCTAATTCAGCCACGTGAGCTAAATTTTTGTGTAATGGATTGAGAAATCGTTTAAGAGAATGGCTCGAGTTGTATAGAAATTGAATAAGCTAATACATGATTTTAAATGTGTTAAAAATGACATAATTATATAAATTGTAATTGTGTTTGTAGCCATTGAGATGATAATGTGAATTGCTCAAGTGAGCTAATTTGAGTGATGGCTGATCAATAGTGAATGACATTGTTGTGAGTGCAAAATTGAGAATGTTTCATATTGATATATATATTGGTTGAAATGGCATAATTCCTTTTCATATGCACTGGGTAACCTAGAAATTAGGTGTGAGTGCATGACACGAATTTTCTGAAAAACGCATCATGATTGCGGTGAATTTCACAGGATGATTTTCCGGAGAATGAGGTTGGGAGACAATCGAACAGATCATTTCGGATGAGGACCATGACTGTTTAGGGAAGTTCTCCAACACATTCGCCTCGGAGGGTAGTCCCATATTTTTACCGACATTCAGTAGTGTATTTTCAAGAACAACAAGTTTTGTTATGAAAATGGTATTTTTCTCATACATGGCTTAGGCAAGTGTGAGGGAGTCGGTGAGGACTCGAGACATGGGAATGGGTATGTAGACATTAAAGTATGATCACGTATTTACTTGAGTGTGTGTTTAAATTGGAGCATTGCATATGCACTTAGGTGGGGAGTAACCCATTTAGGGTGATTCCACTACTGGGCGATAGCTCACCCTGTCGATGGAATATTTTTTCATGTACAGGGAGCGTTCGAGAAGACGGCTCATTTTAGAGACCGATTTTGAAGAAAGCCGGGTTGTGGCTTTGATGTTTTTGGATAATATGTATTAGAATTGTAGATTTTAATATGTATTTGTATTAAGAGAAATGTTATAACTCTTGGACTATTGGAATATAGTTGGGTGTATATTTTGATGAGTATTGGTTTGTGGGCCCAAGAGGCTATTTTCACTCATTTTAATTGTATGTGGACCCTGTGTGGCTATATTGAACTGTTTGGGACAGGTTTTGTATTTGGGTAGAGCTCCCTGCATGCGAGACCGCTCGATTGAGTGGGGTCGGGTTACCCGACATTCACGAGTATTCCGCGGCCGATTGTTACAACAGACACCCCGGCCGGGCGCTACAGTTGTCACGACATAGCCGGGATGGGACCAGTTATCGCTGGGTCGAGACATGATTTTTGGCATGTCGTAGGTGGGCAACCGCGGGTTATCTCGACACAAACTTTGGCCTTTATTAATGGAGGCTACATGGCCACCGGAAAGCCCCCCGTGGGCTGAAGTGGTGTCATCACAATGCTTTTGGTGTCGCAACCTTGTCTGGTTTCCAGGGGGTCGCGACCTGGTTTTGATGTCGCTATCGCCCCGGGCGGGCATGGGCTCTAGGCGCGAGCACAGCATGCGGCGACAAGGCGCCAGCGAGCGACAAACATGAGGAGACACAAAGATGCGCCGCGGCGCCAAGAAGGTCAAGGACACGGGCACGCAATGCTCGTGAGTGCACGCTGCATCGGCGTACTACCAACCCAACCTTGTGTTTGGGGTCACTGTTCATGGACATTGTTCACTAACACTTTTCATGGACACTGTTCAAAAAAAAAATGACCCCCGGGTTTTGGGGCGTCACATTTTGAGAATGTACTATGAATAATATGCTTAAAACTCAATAAATTCTACCTTATTGGAAGGAAAAAGAAGGAAAATGAAGAAATATGGTTAAAATATGGGTTTTTTAGTCAATTTCTTTCTACTCCTTTTTTTTAATTCATTGTACATTCCTTTAATTTAGGTGGTGTTGATTAAAAAATAGTTACATGCATGGAATTAATGAAAATGAAAAGCATTTGTTTTTATCTTAGGTTTTAAATGGTAATATAATTTGATTGTATGATACTAAAATAAGTGAAGCCTAAATTTTACAAATTTAAATTTAACTTACATTATTTATACATAAGGATTTGTACACAGTTGGTCCTAGGAATAAAATTATATTGTTAGTTGAAATAATTCATTTATGTTTAATAATATAAAATTTGCATGTCATGTTTAAATTGTAAGAAAAAAAAGGTCACTTGCATTCTACATATACTAACCACCATTTATTTCTAAAGTAAACTTAAAAATCTTACTGATAATTACTTTGCACTAAGAAAAAAATTGATATAAGACCTTCATTCAATAGTTTTTTTTAACATCAAAATTTTACTTATAAGAATGAATTAACCAAATAATTTGAAATTATAAATTTATTTTTATTTTATACAATGAAATTTTTTCTTATAAATTCAATGTTAATTTAAAAGCAAAATCAATATACTTCTCATAAATTCATCATGTATGTTACTTTTTTTTTATACACACACAAGCACATTTTCTTTACCCTAAAAATATCACATAAAATAGTAAATAATTAAAATAATGTTAAATGTTTAATTTTTTGTTATCATTTTTTTTTCTCTTAATAGAAATTATTTAGATATGTTCGGGCTTAAAATGCTTTAAAATTTATGAAGAAAATTATTTTTGGTAAAAAAAAATTAAAAGTTTGAGAGTACATATATATATGACAAAGTCAAAACACAGTAGAAAAATTATATTATATATAATAAATAGTTTATATTTAGCAAATAAAAATAGCATATTACTTAATTCATTTTATTATAAATTTAATTTTTTATCAAATATTATTTTAAATATATATTCATGATTTTTTAATTTACATTAATCCTTTAATTATGGATTAGATCTCTTCTCACAAATTTAATATATTTTATTATAACTTATAGTTTTATTATATTTCAAAAAAAATAAAAAATTTAGATTTAAAGAAATTCACTCTGAAATAACATAACCTTTTAAAAATGTCCACAAGCCTAGTTCAATTGGTTAGTTCGAGTCTCAGTGGAGACAGTTTATCACATTATATTAAAAGTGATTAGCTTTAAAAGAAACATAACCTTTTAAAAATAAATTTTTATTAAGTATAATTTTCGAATATCAACTAAAATATTTTTTTAAAAGTGTTAGTTTATGTTCACCAAGGATTTAATAATTAATTTTGAAAATTTGAAATTCAATTGCAATACTTTGATATAGGTGATTCATCACCTTTATTAAACAAAATTTGAAGGTTTTTGGTTAGTATTTGGTCTTAATTAATTTAGAATTTTATGATATCAAATCCAAGGACAAATTGGGACCCACTTTTATTTTCATTTCTAAGTGATTGACCCTTTTATAACTGTTTCCATTTCTTATTTAGAAACTAAATGCTCTATCCCTATCCCTATTCCTCTATATATAAAGATAAAACTGAATTTAAAAAAACAAGAAGAAAAAAAAACATATGTGAATTGAATTGAGAAGTAGAAATAGAACTTTCTGTAAAGGAGTGCTAAAAATAATTAGAATCGAGACAAGTAATATTAAAATAAAATATACAATTGAATAAAATAATAATGTGGGTATGTAAGATTTTATTTTAAGAAAAGTAATATTTTACATACCCATCCAAGTGAGAAGGAAGTACCGGCTTTAGACCCCAAAGGCATTAAGAGAATTGGTGAGTTCGAATCACATTGTATGATTACTTGCATGAGTTGATTAGCCTTTGCATTCCCACTCCAAACCTAATATATATACATGATGTCAAACTAAATCAAATGAATAGCTACGACATAATAAAAAGGGAAAATTAGTATTAAAATCCTGAACTTTGTATTTAAATACCGCATAAAAAGTTTGTTTTTTAAATATAACAACTTTCATGAATTTTGTTTTTATATCCCTACAAGACTTCGAAGCTCTATCATGTCCAATGACGAAATAACATCGTTTTGATGCTAGAACTACAATTAAAATGAAAGTTGGGATAGAAAAATTGTGAAATCCCGAGAAAATTCTAATTTTCTGAAAAATGGTAAAGCGATGTACTTCGGTCAACCGAATTTTTCTGCATCTGGATGATCTAAACGGATTTCACCGTTGAATTGTCTCACAAATCTAGCGCTACCACGTTAAATCTTCGCTTGTGACTCGAGACATCAATTTTCACGCTTTTCTAAAAGAACGGATAAGGCGGACACTTGGCACAATTGGAGTGGCTCAAGAGGTGCCATAATGCGTCACGCGGCAGAATTTAACAAATACGAGCTCAAGTAATGACTATTTAGCACACACACATCATGCCATTAGAGTAAATCCAAAGTAATGGATAAGAGTGATAAGGTGTAACCCTCTCAACCAATGTGGCGCGACATGTGGCATGAGAGGATAAGTCCTCTTGACCCAAGCTCTCCTAACCGGATTGGATGGGAAAAAGGGAGGGAAAAATTGGAGAGAGAAAGGAAGGAGAGAGAACGGAGGGATTTTTGAGAGAGAGGCTCCAACTTCTCTCTAAATTTCCAGGCGATCGGACAGTCGGTTTCGCGAGGCAAGAAGAAAAGTTGCTCCTCACGGCAAGGGCTACGCGTGGGTACCGGTTTTGTGGAGTTTTGACAACTCCGGGAGGTAGGGGTCTTCTCCTACTTGGTTATTTTAGGTTTTAAGAGTTTTGTAAATGATTTGGTTGGTTTGAGGCCGTGAATGGCCGTTTGGTTGGTCCCAAAACTTGGGACTGAATTGTTGGAATTTTTTGGACCCGTTTTGGACAATTTAGAGACTGTTTTGGTGGTTTTTTTGATAATTTATGCAATAAATTATGGTTTGGGTGTTATTGGGCCGGAAATAGCCATGGATTTCAGTTCCACAAAGTGGAACCGATGCTTGGTGAGAAGGTTGTCCACGGACAACCCACTACTCATTTTGGGGACTGTTAAAAACAGCCCCGGTTTGCTTGATTGGACCGAAAATGGTCCATGCTTGTTGTAAGCAAAATATTGCTTGAAATGAATGGCTTGGAATTGTGTGAAAGAAATGTTAATGCATGGAATTTAATGTGTTAACATGAGGTTGAATTATATGAAATATAATTAAGTGTGAGCCATTGGAAATGGATTGTTGATTAGCCCTGCTGAGCTAATTCTCATGTTATCGATGTGAATTAAATAACATGTGGTATGTATGTGAACTGAATGACAAGGATGCATGTGGAGTAAATTCTATGTTAGTACATACATGATTTATATATTAACATGAATTGTCGGGAAATGGCATAACGTACTTCATATGAACCGGGCAATCTAGAAAATTAGGTGGTGCATGTACAAAAAGAAAATGGAAAATGGAAAATGGTTGTAAAGGAATTTCAAGGGAAGATTTTCCTAAGAATTGCCTTGAGAGTGATCCAACAATTCATCTCGAGAATTTAATCATGATCGCTGAAAATGATCCAAAGACCGCCACGGAGGGGTAGTCTAATATATTTACCGAACTCAAGATGATTTGCCAAGAACAAAACCTTTTGTTTTGAAAACAATGTTTTCTCGTGATTCGGGCTTAGGCATGCGTGAGGGAGTCAATGATGGCTCAAGAAGTGGGAAAGGGTGAGTCGCATTCTCATCCATATCACGTAGACATTCAAGTAGAATCATGTATTTGCTTGAATGTGGTTATGTTGAATCATTGCATGTGCACTTAGGTGGGGAGTAACCCATGTAAGATAATTCAACTACTGGCATTGCTCACCCTATCGAGGGATCATTATTTCAGGTACAGGAAGTGTTCGGGAAGACGGTGCTCATTAGGAGGCCGATTTTTAAGAAAGTCGATTTGGTATTGGATTTAAGCCAGATAACACGACAATTTTAATTTTAATATATGCTCAGATTAAGAGGATGTATCAACCTTTGAACTATGGTAATATAGTTGATGTATTTCAGTGAGTATTGATGTAAAATAATGTGACCATTTTACTATGTATGAGTCTCATGACATGAGACACTGTGTTTTCCACGGCCGAATGTGGGTTGTCAACGACCCCGGGATTCAGCGCCACAAAATAAAATTCATGAAAGTTGTTATATTTAAAAATAAAATTTTTGTTCAAAATTTAAACGTAAAGTCATATAAAAGATGAGGATTTTAATTACTAGAATTCTCTCTCTAATAAAATATATATAACAGAGACTACAATTCAACTTACAATTACTATTGCCTGGGATGTATCGCTTTATAAAAGTTTTACCACTTTGCTGAAGATGACACCTCAAGAAGCTTTGACACATCAATCACCTGAAATGGGAAAGCAATTTAATTAAAACTTTTGTCATAATATAAATCGCTGGTGCTTTTTAAAATCTTACCATATCGGGTTGGTGATAAGAAGGAAACGACATGACAACAACAAGTCATTTCCTAACATAGCATCATACCTCACAGTTGATCAATAGTATCCAATGTTGCTTCTATATCTTCCCCAATCGTGAGAGATATAAAATGACCAGAATAGCTTAAGAAGGCTTATTAAAAGATTTAAATTAAGAAATCCTATTGGTTTAATAATCAATACAGCCACGCCTTTAAAAACCGGTCAACAGTGGGCTTTCCGGTTCAAACAAGACTATATTTCAAGCAATTGATACATTCACATGGAGTGATCTGCTTTCCAACAACCCAATTTCACAACCCTGATTTGGTTGTTATCCCAAGCTTTGAACTATGCTATTTTAAAGGTTTGGTTTTTTATCCCAAGCTGAAGGCTATTTTGGGGGTTTTTAAGCTTTGTTTCCACTGATGTGGGACAATTATTACTGAGTACATGAACAAATATTTATTAAAATCCAAATAGTAACACAATGACGACTCAAAACGCAGTGAGTATGGTTTTACCTGAGATACGTTCAATTTAACAAACTACACTCCTTCTACATGTTTAATAAATTGAAACATGTAATATATACTCTTTTTCCACTTTCAATATTCGAGATTTTATTTAATAAAATTTTAAATATTAAAATATTTATATAAATGATAATAGATTTTCTTTTTAATTTAGATATTATTATGCTTAATTAAATATTTTAAATTAAAGAAAACTTACGGTGTTTATATTTTAAAACATATATAAATATACATAATAATAGTATAGATATATATATATATACACATACATATAATATTTTTTTCCCATTTTCAATATTAGATATTATTTATATTTTATCTAATAAAATTTAAAATACTAAATATTTATATAAATAATGAAATAAATATTATTATTTTTAATTTAAAAATTATTTTTTTGATTTTAATAAAATACAAATCATATTTATTATGTCACCGGTCCGAAAATTGAATCGTGAACCCAGTTCAAGTCACCGGTCCGATTTGTAAAACATTTAATACAGCCCTTGAGACTTGACTCAATTTATAAAGGGGTGAGAAGATTATAAGGACCAAATGCTACAACATTGTTTTTCAAAGTGAATAGATGTGACAAAAAAAGAAAAGAAAGAAAACTTTAATTATTTCCTAATAAAAAAATTAACCTAAAACAATTTATATTTCTACAATGAAATGAATACAATTATGAAAGCTTTAAAACAAATAAAAACCAAAAATAACATATATGCTGAAACATTACCTTGGATTCCAGATCCGCTTCTTAATCGCCTCTGCCAATATGTTGAATGCTAATGGGAGGCCATCACAACACTCTACAATCTCATCCTTCATTTTCGGCCTATATATTTCCAGCATTTCAAATGAATGTATGTAATGGTATCGCCATATCTTCTCCATGGATGAGGAAGGTAAAGGTTGTATGTGGTACAAATTGCGAGGGCCCACCATCATTCTTGCTTTGTGGGGGAGTCGGGTTGTGATGATGACTTGACCATAACCATGCCCATCAACACTACTTACAGACTTGAGCTTCTGCTTCAACTTCAAATACCAGTCGATGTTGACGTCCCATATGCCGTCAAACACAATCAAATACTCTTTTTTCCCTTCCAAGCATTCCTAAGAATCTCCTAACAGCTCATATCTTCGCTAAGATCTTCATCATCCACCAATGTTGCTGCTTCGTTACACTGTTTCAACATATCCTTCATTATCTCCTTCAACTCTACAACATCTCCACTACTCAGTTTCTCTAATAAGTCTATCCATATGTTGATGTCCCACAACTCAGGGCGAGGAACTTGTTGAGGCGGTTAGCACTAGAAGAAACCACTCGAGCAAGAGTGGTTTTACCAGACCCTCCAATCCCCAATATTACAATTTCCTGAAATCCTTTCCCTTTATTCTGAAGTCCATCTAAAATTTTGTTTTTTTGTTCCTCAAAATTATAATATGCAATTTCAACGGCTTCATCCGTGAAATGGTCTTTTCAATAACGGAAAACTAAGGACGTAGAGACGCATAAAAGCTGCCGCCAGCTTTCTCTGTATTTGAAGCAACATCCTTCTAGTTTTGTGCATAAACCAATGCTCGGCCAGGGTGTATCCACGCATCGGACCGTCCTTCTTCTTTCGGCGTTCACGCTTCTCCGACAACACCACGCACTCTTCTAACGCGCTCATGGCGTCATAGAGACAATTCTTCACACAGATGGGCGTGGATGAGGTTATCTCCTTTGCTTCCAACACACCTTTAATCCCTAGAAAATGAGAGAGAAGGGGGATCTCATTTTCCCCGGTATGTTCCTCCACCACCTCCTCCAAGTCCTGAATGAACTTGTTCTTCAAGAACTGCAAATGATCGACAGACATTTTCTTTTTTTTTTTTTACTATATTCAAAGCAATAACAATGATGATGCTAGATGTATTTTGCGAAAAAATTCGGGGATGTTACTGTCTCAAATTCTCAACCCCCTAAATATATCATATGATTTTTTCCTCTCATGCCAAGAAACAATATTATTGTGTTTGGATGACGGGAAAAGAATAAGCAATCTGGATGCAAAATAAAGTTGAAAAAGGGAAAGCTCTATATTCTTTTGTATATAGCTCTTTGCTTTCACTGGGTTTAGGAATAATACTTTCCTTCCGCCATTAGCAAAGAATCTTCTTCATATTTCGATGTTGAAGTGCTAGTTTTTCCCACCTAACAAGGTGCTCGAGATTCTCCACTAACCAGCGGATGATTGGTTAGCAACAAACCTTTTTTTTTGTCCGGGCCATGAGGTGCCAGAGACCACGCACACAATTTAAACACTTTTAAGTCATATCACATCTAGACTAATCTTTATTCAAGCTGTGATTGACCACAAGGACAGTAAAGTTCTACCACATAATATAATTACATTATCAGGGCTCGTACTCGAGACATTTGGTTAAGATTACACGGTTGGTGGTATTAGCAAATAAACTATGATGCTTGTAATCAATAATAATCTTCCATTTTGAGCAATGCATGTGACCTGCCAAACGGAAACATCCCATACCGACCCAAATGGAGGAGGTACTATTACAAAAACAATTTATGATGTTACTACTTTTAGTGTCATTTGTTAAAATAATGACATTATATAACTTAAAGTTCAAAAATGTGACTCATCATATAAAAAATATTTAATTGGGAATGCTAGTTTTAAATTTATAGTGTCATTTTCTAAAAAGTGACACCGTATGAAATTAAAAAAAAAAATTTGTGTTGGAATAAATAAATGATGCTAACTTTAGATTATGGTGTCATTTTTTTAAATGTGTCATTATATTGATTTTTTATTTTAGATTTATAGTGTCATTTTCTAAAAGTGACACCATATACAAAATTTAAATTTTAAAACTCAATGGTCATTTTACTATATATACTAATTAGGAACATAATTTAAAAAGTTTATTATTTTTCATATCATTGATATATAAAATTTTACTACATAACCCGTCTTCCATCTTTTCTTGCATCCATAAACCTATTAGAGATTTTTATAAGTATAATCACAACAAAATTAAAAGATTTTTTTATATTCCAATAAATAAATTTAATATCCACAAATAAGTTCATTTTGACCTAAAAAAAAATAAAGTAAGAATTTTAGTGTATAATAAAATAATTTATATCTTAGTCATTTCTATATAAAGTTAGTATAGTGATACTATTTACTATATTTTGTTTTTAGATAATTTTTGGAATAAAGTGACTTATTATTATTTTTTTAAATAATAATCCTATTTCTTCTTTAATTGTTTAGTTGTTTAAGAAATTAATTTTTTAGGTTGTAATATTTATAAATACTTGAAAATTTCTAAAAAATATTTCTAGAAGAATATTTTAATATATTTTGTTTCGATAACTTTGGAATAAATTGATTTATTATTAGTTTTTAAATAATAATCTTAGAATTAATTTCTATATAAGTAATTATAGATAAGCATATTTTAATAGCCTTCTCAAATACCTGTAATAGAATTTATTTATTAGTCATTTTAAAACAATCAGAATCAATTTCAAGTATAAGTAATTATAGAGAAGCATATTTTAATATATTTTGGAATAAAGTGATTTACTTTATTTTTTTCTTTAAATAATTATCTTATTTCTTGTTTAATAGGTCAATTCTTTTAGAAATAATTTTTTTAGGTTGTAATATTTATAAATACTTAAAAACTTCTATAAAAAAACTCTTTTCAAATAAAATTTTTTTGTTGCCTAAAATTATCATATGCAATTTCAACGTCTCGATTCAGGATGAATGGTGTTTTAATAACTGGTATGAAGGTAGAGGATGATGAAGTACTTGCCCCCATTTCAGCTGTACCGGCCAGCTTTCTCTGTATTCGAAGCAACATCCTTCTAGTTTTATGCATAAACCAATGCTCGGCCAGGGTGTATCCACGCATCGGACCGTCCTTCTTCTTTCGGCGTTCACGCTTCTCCGACAACACCACACACTCTTCTAACGCGCTTATGGCGTCATAGAGACAATTCTTCAAACAGATGGTGGGCGTGGATGATTTTATCTCCTTTGCTTCCAACACACCTTTAATCCCTAGAAAATGAGAGAGAAGGGGGATCTCATTTTCCCCGGTATGTTCCTCTTCCACCTCCTCCAAGTCCTGAATGAACTTCTGGCAAACTGGCAAAGGAACAGATATTCTTTTACTATATTCAAAGCGATAACAATGATGATGCTAGATGTATTTTGCGAAAAAATGCGGGGATGTTACTGTCTCAAATTCTCAACCCCCTAAATATATCATATGATTTTTTTCTCTCATGCCAAGAAACAATATTCTTGTGTTTGGATGACGGGAAAAGAATAAACCACCTGGATGCAAAATTAAGTTGAAAAAGGGGAAAGCTCTATATTCTTTTGTATATAGCTCTTTGCTTTCACTGGGTTTAAGAATAACACTTTCCTTCCGTCGTTAGCAAAGAATCCTCCTCATATTTCGATGTTGAAGTGCTAGTTTTTCTCACCTAACAAGGTGCTCGAGATTTCCCAAGATACATCCATCTTCCTATATTGAGCGATTCACACATCCATTATCAAATAAACTTCTTTTTTTTTTTTTTGAGATCATAAGGTGTTTTTATGTCATATCACAATCAGACTAATCATCATTTGAGCTTGGATGAACCACAAAGGCATGAAAACTCTAGCACATAACACAACTAAGGACTCTAAGTCGAGACCTTTGGTTAAGCTAAAAATGACCCTAACCATCTCACTTACATTTTTTGTGGTATTAAAAAATAAACTATGATGCTTGCATTCAATAATAATCTTTCATTTTGAGCAATACATGTGACCTGCCAAACGGAAACATCCCATTATTTGTCTTGCATAATCTATACAAATAATGGCATAAAACACCCAAATCAAACCTTTAGAAAACTAGAGGAACCTAGAAATAGGGATGGCAATTTCCTCCGATATGGAGAATCCCATACCGATCCAAATGGAGGAGTCACTACTACAAAAATAATCACTGGCATTTTTGTCATAATAAGAGCAAAAATTGATTAAGAGTTAGATTTTGAAATTGAATTTTTAAAATGTCTTTTAATCAGGAAATATTTGGTTTAAAAACCTCAAATATTCCAAAATTCTTAAATATAACATTTCTCATGTTTTATCTTGAAAAATAACTCATTTTGTACAAATAACCATTTTAAGAGATTAGATTCTCAAAAGTTCTTCTAGGTGGCTTTTGTCTTTTATTTAATATTGAATATAAACTCTAAATAAGGCTTAATAAGATTAAGTATTAAGTTGTTTGTTTTCTTAATATTCTATTTCTATTATGTACTTAGTTATTTGTTTTGTATATGTTTAAAATGTACATCTTAAACATATTTAAAAAAAAATTGGTTAAAAAACCTCAAATACTCCAAAATTCTTAAATCTAATATTTCTCATATTTTCTTTTGAAAAATAACCTATTTTGTACAAATAACTATTTAATCAAATCATCATTACCTGCCAACAATGTCTAGTTCTATTTTTTTTTTTAACAACTAAACATTTTATTACAATGTCTCAAATTGTCCCTATGTCTCCATTAAGACTCGAACCTAGAACCCCTACCCTTCCTAAATGTCATATCTTTTTAAACTTTGAACGTTATACCAACTAGGGATATGACTTCAAGTACTAGTACTAGTGGGGACAAAATTATGTGTTTATCACAAAAAAAACAAAAACAAAAAAAATGGGAGCCAAGGGGGATCTCATTTTCTGGATGAACTTGTTCTTCAGAAACTGTAAATGATCAGCAGACATTTTGTTGGCTATATTCAAAGCGATGAGGATGATGGTGATGTTTTATGGGAAGCTTGGAAAAAAAAAAATTTGGGTTTTAATTTACTGTCTCAAAGTTCCAGCAGTTAAATACTTTACCATCATCAGGGTTGGTAAAACCCAAGATCCCCTGCGTTCCAGCAGAGAACAACAGCACCAGGAAGAAGAAGAAGGAGAAGAAGAAGAACTCCAGAGCTGCCATGGCTACCACCAACAAGATCCTGAAAATTTTTTTTTTTTTTGGGGGAGGCACTAAACACTAAAAGAAAAGAAAAGAAAAGACAAAAGTCAACCCCAACCTCAAAGCATGAATGCAAGTGAGGAAGATAAGCTCATAGTGTTGGAAGAGGACTAGCCCTCCTTGTTGCCTTTTCCCAGCATCATCATGATTCCTCCTAACAAAAGGAAACCGAAAAGAGAGAGTGTTTGGGTAGTGGGAAAATAGGAAATAGGAAATAGAAAAATGAAATGGATACGATTCTCATGGCCTTGTCTTTGAAGCTAATCCAACAATCAATCGATCTTTCTGCCCGCTACGGTTAGGTAAACAGATTATCATAACATTGTCTAGAAAAAAAAACAAAGACAAATTGGACGTTTTACCGTTTCCTCCGTCCCCACAAATAATGATTAAACTTACAAAGGGGGTATCTTATTTTTTATTTTATTGAACCGAACAAGCAATTCAACGGGGTTTGTTGACAGTTGGAGAGTAGGTGGAAATGGGACCCACTCACAATTTTTTTCCTTAATCCATTTTTTTACCACAATCGATATTCCATCTATCCGATTATGAACAAGGATCAAAATATCGATAAACACGAATAGACGAGAATCAGATTTTTTTACCTAAAATATCAAAACATCGGAAATATCGGTAAATATTTAATGATATTTTTACAAAATACTCCATTCGATTAAAATTTTTTATATTTTAATTATATGTGTATTTACTTAAATGATTACGTAGATTAAAATCAAATCGATTAAGACTATTAAATTAAATATGTTATATTTAATACATTATTCGTATATTATTACGTTAAAAGAGATATTATTTATTTATTTTGTTATTATTATAAATATTATATAGATATTGAGGAGATTCAAAATATTATATATTATAATTTTAAATTTTAAATTATTATTATTTTACTTCTTTTCTTTCCTTTTCAAATTAATATTTGATTTAAAAAATAATATAAGTTATAACGCAAAAATAAAAATATAAAATATTATAATCGACACTGGTAAGTGATTATGAACATATAAATAATAAAGTTAAAAATATAAAGTTCGTGACTATATACAATAAAACAGAATCAACTAATAAGGCCGGAGATCATTGAGGCATTTTGGGTGGGTTCGGAATCCTCCATAAGCATTTTTTTTTTAGACTTTTTGAGATTTTTGGAGCCAAAAAATGCGCGGAAAATAGAAAAAATCAAAATTCTTCGGGAAAATGTCGAAATTATCTGAAAGTCGAAATTATCGGAAATCAAAAATCGGAAATTTCTGCGGGAGATATTTATCGATCTCCACCAAAAACCGATATTTCACCAATATTTCGACCGAAATATCAGAAATTTTGTTCCTTGATTATGAATTATATTATACATTTCCATCCACATATTACCACTTCCGTTCCATTAATGACTTAAATGACACGTTAGCACTTATTTCGTCTTCTAACGTTATCATCTATAAAAGGTATATTTAGGGAATAAATATATTATGAATGAGTTTTATGGTAAAATGATTCAATAATGAAACATTACTGGCGTGCCCATAAATTATTTTCTAAATTCTAAAAATTAAAAACACTAATTTTGACTATGTTTCTTAATGATTAATAATTCATGATTTATTCTTTCAAAAATAATAATAATTCATGATTTATTGTAACGATAATAGGATGGGGAGGTTAATAATTAATTAGTATTCGAGATAAATATGTTCAATTTTAAATTCTAAATCGTACGAATCTGACGTTTGATATTGGTCATAACTTGAAAAAATCCGAGAGTGGATCTGCGTGGAGATGAACTCCAGAGGCGAAAATTGATTTCGCGGAGATGAATAGGGAGGAATGATTGGACATCTTAATTTTCACACGTAAAACGCTCTATTGCAAGAAAGTGGGACGATAGTGGGAAAGCGGAGATGGTTTTTCCATTAATGAGATTTTTCAAGAATTTTTTTTTTTCAAAATAAGTGAGGAGAATTTTTTATATATATATATATAGGCTAACTTACTCTAACATTTCATAACCTCGCTCCACTCTCTCCGCTTGATTCACTTCACCCATGGTCAGTTTCCAAGATTTTGGCATCAAAGAACAAGTAACAATGAAGGGAAGGAAAGAACTTTGTTCTTTGCATATACATTTGTGCTTAAGCAAAGAATCCTCATTGTCCTTCATTGGGCTTTGAGATTATACCTTCCTTCCACCATTAGCAAAGAATCCTCTTTATATTTTGAGGTAGAAGTGCTAGTTTTTGTTGAAACGGATTAATTACTAGCTTTCACCAAAGACGTTATGTTAGAGCCATTCACAAGTTATGCCCATCACATGTTTGTGAAAAAAAAAAATAATAATAATAATAATATATATATATATATATATTGTTGATTTGTGATCCGAATTTGGTTTTGGTCTTATGTCTGACTCGATGACCAGTAATGTGACTTTTGTGACAAAAAATTGTTGAGAAAAAATAGAGATATGTCTAAGCCCCTACCAGATGGACCTTCTCGCTTCATGTATTTTGCTCGACATGACCTTAGGCTCATAATAGTCTTCCACCCGTGCAACCTCCGTGGAACTCGAGACACTGTGGGGTTTTTGCACTTGATGGCGATTTTTCTTCGTATGCTAGCTGAAGAATTATGGATTTAAAGTCCCTCAAGGTTCTAATATGCATAGTGGCATAGGCACCACCACCACCTCCATCGTCGCCACCACCCACATGTTGTTCAGCCTTACCAAGATTCTTCAAATCCTCCTCTGAAAGTATCATCCGCTCATCGTATGAATGGCTACCGATAGGAACTTCTTTATTATAAAGAAAACAAAGAACAACATTGATATATTGGATTATTTTCGTTAGGAAGAGGATCATCGCGCCAGCATGTCCTCGTTCATTAAATATAGTTTAAGTGAAGCACATAAAATAACCTAATGTGAGCTGCGTTTCCTTTAGTTTTAAGGTTCCACATCCATGATAAGAGGTTCATGTCCATCATGCTCTTCCAATATCATTAGATTTATTGTTTCTTTTTTTTTTTCTTATATTCGTTTTCCAAAATTCATAAACATGACATTCATATTAAATTAAAATACAAATATCTTGTTTTTAGAGTTTCTGCTATTTAACATTATATCGTAGCCGGCTAGTTTTTAAAGTGATCTCTACGAATGTGCTCTACCTCTTTTACAATTTGAATCCCCATTTATCTATTTCCAAAGTCTGACTGTTTGGTTTAATAATAGATTAAACCAAACAAGGGTTCTATTATATATAATAGCAAGGGTTCATATATATAATACCAGTTCATGTATTTTTTTTATTTACATTTTAATTTCAAGGTAGTACATTATCCCCACTGGAGCCTCAATCAGACTGGCTTTCTCCCTATGTCTTGTGCCTATTTGAAACGGTAAATATTTTACCAATTGAATTAGGCATGATGGACATATACGAGTTAATGCTTAAAACCAAATCCTTTTGCAACTGGACCTGAAGCAACCATAAAAGATCCCAACTACGTATATTTTTATTTGGATTTTCCCAAAATTCTACCACAAACAAACTATTTTGTAAACATTGGAACACGACCATATCATGAGTACATTAGTGCTGAACTTATGATTGGCACAAAGTTGAATAACATGATTGCAACAAAGAAGTTTATTTGTACTGCCTCATTTGGATTTATTTAATTATAATCTCAGTTATTCTTGGTGCAGCATCCAAGATTAATAATAATAATAATAATAATAATAATAATAAAAGAATTAATGCAATTTCATAATTATAATGAGAAGTTGATCATATTGTTGCTTCAAAGAACAATGAGGTTATGAGAGGTGTTGTAGGTGAAAGATGGCCCAGCTGTTCGGCATCAATACACTGAATGGGAGTTTCAGTCTAAGAGATATGGAATTAATGGAGAAGACATTGTTTCACGTAACATTATTAAAAGTCATAAAGTTGACCCGCTTTATTTTCCCTTTAAAAAAGACTATAGGTTTATTAATTATAATGGATAATTAAGCTTCAAAGGAATAAAAGGAAGTGACAAAGAAAGGTGAATATTGAATGATTATGTAAAGATATTAGACATTATGATTGATAATAATATTTGTGTGGTTATATGTGGTTTTGCCACACAAATGACTTACTGTAATTATTATTGATCAGAGTTATATTTGGGATTTAAATGATATACTTATTTTAAATAACCTTAAAACCGTGAAGCACATCACGGTTTTCCTTTTATCTTAAAATCATATTCACCAACTGCAGTTTTAAGGTTAATTTTCAAAACTGCAAAAGATCAATGTGATTTGTAAAAACAAAAAGATTAGATTTGTGAATATTTTGAAAAGAGCTCTATATATGTAATTTTTTTTTAAAAAAATGCGTTACTTTTACTTTAAACTCCACTATACCTCTTCTTTTGTGAGAATGAATTTGAACTGTAAAGTAATTTATACTACTATTAAAAGTACTAGCTGTTTTACACTTTTTTATATAAAAAAATATCTCTTATATTTATCTTTGCTTCTAAGTATTCTTGAATTATTTATATATTTCTAATTCTTAAATATTCTATATTGCATAAATAGAACAAATGTATAATGTATCCACCGATTTTATTGTACATTTGTACATTCATTTTTTTTGTAGGCTAAGGATTGATTCTGGAAAGTTTAATGGACAATATTATCTGAGGTTTAATTACTTTAAAAGATTGTTGACGGTTCTTTATCTATATTTCATTTTATATTTACTATATATTTTTTCTCTATATATGTTTTCGTACCAATGGACAGCACATTGAGGTTTAATTACTTTAAAAAATTGATATTGATGAGTACAAGTCATTTCTCTTAAAAAAAAAGTGTTATTTTAGGATATAAAAATACTTTTTTCAAATTTTTATATTGAAAATTAAAATAAATTATTAAAATAATTTTTATATTGAAGAGAGAACTTTTACTTTTTTTGTTTTCTTTTCTTTTGTGTGTAGTCAGTAGCGTGGGCCTGTTTATTTTTTCTCTTTTTTCTGGCTTCAAAATATCAATCAAAAGCATCTCTAGAGTGATGGATTTCTTTGTTTCCCACTACAAGGCCTTTACTTTTTTTCTTCTTGTGTGTAGTCAGTAGTGTGGGCCTGTTATCAATCAAAGCTTGTAGAGCAAAGGAATGAAAATATATGGGAAGTTCCAAGAGTGATGGATTTCTTTAAGTCAATCAAAAAAGGAGGGGAGTGTGGGTGGTGGGGTATGGACAGTGGATGTGGGATCACACGATTTTGTTTTATTAATTTTTTTAAATTGTGTCATCTTCCTCTACCTCTATCACTTCCTCTTCCCTTGACAATCCAACCCATTTCCTGTACAGAGAGTAGTGTGTTTTTGTTCATGTAATTAGTTAAATCCAATATGCCTGCTTCCATGGAGTTGCCGGCTTTGGATTTTGCTTTCTTGGCTTTATTTTTATTTTTAGGATTAATTACTGGGAATTATCCACAAGGAATAAGAAGCTATGGATAAGGTTGCGTGTATGTGGACACATGTGATCACATTTACTATAACAAAGATATATATATATATATATATATATATATATATATATATATATATAGGTTCTATTAGATAAATTGATTAATTTCTCATAATATATTGTATTTATAATTATTATATTATAAATTTTAAAATATATTGAATTTCTTCAATAAAATTGATTAATTTTATAATACACATATTTATAATGGCATAAAACACCCTAATCAAACCAGTATAAAACTAAAGTAACCCAGAAATAGGGATGGCAATTTCCTTGGAAATGGAGAATCTCATACAAATCCAAATGGAGGAGGCATTATTACAAAAACAATTTATGATGTCATTACTTTTGGTGTCATTTGTTAAAATAATGATATCAAATAACTTAAAGTTCAAAACGGTGGCACATCATATAAAAATTATTTAATTGGGAATGCCAGTTTTAAATTTATAGTGTCATTTTCTAAAAAGTGACACCATATGAAATTAAAAAAAAAAAGTGTTGGAATAGATAGATGGTGCTAATTTTAGATTATGGTGTCATTTTTTGAAATGTGTCATCATATTGAATTTTTTTTATTTTAGATTGACACCATACACAAAATTTTAAATTTTAAAACTCAATGGTCATTTTACTATATATACTAATTAGGAACATAATTTAAAAAGTTTATTATTTTTGCATATCATTGACATATAAAATTTTACTGCATAACCCGAACCATCATCTTCTTCCATCTTTTCTTGCATCCATAAACCTATTAGAGTTTTTTTATAAGTATAATCACAACAAAATAAAATAAAAAATATTTTGTTTCATATCTCCAATAAATAAATTTAATATATCCAATAAATAAGTTCATGCTTATCTAAAAATAAAGTAAGAATTTTAATATATAATAAAATAATTTATATATGATTCATTTCTATATAAAGTTAGTACAGAGGATACTGTTTTAATATATTTTGTTTAGATAATTTTAGAATAAAGTGATTTATTATTATTTTTTTAAATAATAATCCTATTTTCTTTAATTGTTTAGTTGTTTAAGAAAATTAATTTTAGGTTGTGTTATTTACAAATATTTGAAAATTTCTAAAAATATTTCTAGAAGAATATTTAATATATTTGTTTTTTGATAACTTTGGAATAAATTGATTTATTATTAGTTTTTAACACAATTCTAATTGACTCTCATATAAGTAATTATAGATAAGCATATTTTAATATATTTTGCTTAATAATTTTGGAATAAATTAATACATTATTATTTTTTAAATACAATTAGAATTAATTTCTATATAAGTAATTATAGAGAAGCATAATTTAATATATTTCGTTTAAATAATTTTGGAATAAATGATTTATTATTATAATTTTAGATAATTTATGGGTCGATCAATCATATTTTTCACAAGTGTTAAAAGCATGATATTCATATTAAATCCAAATCCTACAAACTTGAGTTTGTGGAAAATAGATATCAGGCCTCTCCTACTTAACCGTAAGTCTGGAAGCCGAAAGCCATGTGAAAGAATCGTGTTACGTGATAAAGCTTTAATCGCATTTGTGATTCATCCTAACTCGAACAGAATTAACGGTGATTGCGTGATAACTTAAAAGTCATTCTTCCAGTGCGTATCGGGCCTGCTCGGGACACTCATGAAAGCCACCCAAAAAAAAGTGATTTACTTTATTTTTTTTCTTTAGATAATTATCTTATTTCTTGTTTAATTGGTTAATTGTAACGTCCCGTCCCGTATACTGCATAGCATATGTAACTGTAGTGGGCGATAAGAAGACTAAGTGTCACATTGTATTTTTGAGATGAAATTAGGAAATTATAAATTATGGAACCCAGAATTTTGGTACTAGAACAAGGATAAAATTGTAATTCACAAAAAGCGATACGAAAAATCATAAATGAAGAGAGAGAAACATGAATGAATAATGTTAGGCTGATTGGCATGGTTAAAGCTACAAGACTTGCTTAGGACAATTAAGGCAAAGTTTTATGATATGTTATGGTACAAAGCCAAACTCATTTTTTTGGTCTCCAAAGGCTAGGGCTCCACGTTTTGGGAGAGGAGAGAATAGAAGAAGGGAGAAAAGAAGAGGAAGAAGAGGAAGAAGAAGAGAAGGAGAAAGACCAAACCAAGGTATGTTTTCATCTGTGATCATGTGGTTGCATTTCCTAAGGCTTGGCTTCGGTAACGTTCTCCTCGTTTGTGGCTTTTATGGGAAAATCACCCAAACCCTGATTTGTCGAGGCATGCAAAACCCCAATCTGTAAAATAAACATGGAATCATCATATTTTTATGGTTTTACGGAGAATTGGTGGACCTTTGGTTGAACCCATAAGATTTTCAATTAGGGTTTTGTATGAGTTCCAAACCACCAATTCAAGTGTCATAAGTCGCTTACGATTTCAAAGATAATTCTCGGCGGATACGAACTGCAAGCTTATACGTACAGAATTGGTATCAAAAGTGGTAAAAAGGAGCAATTATGGGCAACTGAGGGTGTACCTAAGATGTGCACGTAATACCATGATAAAGAGGCTCACGTATTACCAATCAGCAGTCAACCCGCACCTATAGTCCGGGCGCAAAATTCCACAGCCAACAGAATGCACCAGACCCCAGACAGTCCAAGGTGGCACCGCAGACAGTGGAGCCTAAAATGCCCAAAATGTCGTATTTTTGTGTAATTGTCTCAATTCATACACCGATAGTTTGTGGAACCTTACTAAATGATTAAGAGAGGTTCAACAAGATCGAACTCGACTAAAAATGAAGGTGACTCTCACTTCTACGGGGTCGAATCATCGAGTACGACAAGTGCTAGGAAGTACGTTAAGTTTATACATGATACATAGGCGATTAATATGTCACGATTCGCTTGAGTGTGTAGGCTAAAGGCAAAGGCGGGGAAAATTGTGGAACAATGCTCAAGATTAACAAGCAAAGAGGTGAGTGTTCTAAACCTATTTTTCTCAAATACTAGTGTATTATTATTATAAACTGCTTTACACTGGTATTTACTGGTTTTGAGTTGTAAAACCATAATTCAAAGAGCAAGCAAATGGTTTTAAATTATTAAACCATTTTTCAAGCAAGCAAAGTTGCGTTAAAGAAACTGGCTTTAAATTATTAAACCATTTTTCAAGCAGTTAGTTAGCAGTTAAATCGGCTTGAATTATTAGACCATTTTTCAAGCAAGCAAGCAAGTAAGCAAATGGTTTTAAATTATTAAACCATTTTTCAAGCAAGCAAGCAAGCAATGGTTTTAAATTGTAAAACCATTTTTCAAAGAGCAAGCAAGTAAGCAATGGTTTTAAATTGTAAAACCATTTTTCAAAGAGCAAGCAAGCAAAAAGAATGTTTGTAAAAACAGGCCTAACTAAAATCCCTAGTTCTAAGCAAACCTGGTCAGAGGTATTTCAGACGCACTGGTGTTAGATCTCATACATGCATTGTAGCGCTTTGCCCGCCGCAAACTTAGGTCATACATCATACATTTAAAAGAGACTGTGGCACGTATATGAGTATATAAGGTTATGAGCTCTAACTAAATTATGGTGATGGCGACACAAGGTCAATTCCACCATATTTACCGGAAAAAGGTGATGCGAACACAGGTCCTTCCACCGCACGGTCGTGATGCCCGTGCCGTGTTCACTAGGGTACAACCGCGGCATAGCCTCCCAAATAGGTCGAGCGATTTAAACACGGTTACGCCGCTGAAAACTCGTCCATCAAAGGTTTGCGGCACCTCGTGAGAGATTTGATGCACGGTCGGGTGCCCCGTGCTCCCGTGAGATTTAAAACAAACGGTTGAGCACAGTAAGACCCGAAATTCCAATTTCAATAAGTGGCAAAATCGTAATTTGACATAAAATCAGAATTACGGGTTAAAAATCCGTAATTAATTTAGATCTCGATGATGACACGGATTGCACCGTTGGAATCGCCTCAACTAGTTAGCACGCAAAATCTCAGAATTTTGAGACAAATAATCGAAGACGCTGGCGGCATCGCGATTTCGTGCCAGAATCGCTTTTCTCGATGCGACGAAAGGCTGATATAACAAAGTACCTGCGTACCATAAGTGGTATGAGTAAATAATGAAATGAACGGGCCAGATAAAGTCAATATCAAATCATGAATGAGGGACATAACGGTCATTTTTGGAAAAGATTTTAAGTCACATAAGACGAAATTGCAATAGTGACCTTCTTCATTAAATCAAAAGAGGGAAAAAAAACGTGGGAGCCATGGGAGATGCAGTGGCTATGGAGATTTCATTTCTAGAGAGAGAGTCTCTGACTTCTCTCTAGAAATACACACGACGGACCGCGATTGACGAGCAAGAAGAAGGGAGCTGTCACGCAGAGCGTGCTACGCGTGGACCCTGATTTATGAAGTTTTGACAACCCAAGAGGTAGGATTTTCCTACTCTTGCGCTTTATTCCCATTTTTATGGTTTTTCGATGTTTCCGTTGGTCTGGAAATGCGCGAGGTCGCTTGATCGTCCCAAAACACGGGACCGAATTGTTGAATTCTCGGGGAATTTTCCCACCATCCCAGGACCAGAATTAGGGCTGCCTGGGTGTCTTTAATTCTGTAATTTTGGCTTTAAATCATGTATTTGTATGGAAAATGAACGTTGTAGATCGGTCCCAAAACATGGGACCGACTGTGGGAATTTATTTGAGATTTTTGTTGGGGCCGTGACCGGCCCGTAATGCTAGGGGCTGCTTTGCAGGTGGAAATTTGGCATTTAAAATGTGCATGCTTGATATGAGAAAAATGTCGGAATGGTATTGATCGGTCCCAAAACATGGGACCGAATTGTAGAGAATTTTTAGACATTCTCGCATTCCGTGGTCAAGCTTGGGGATCGACCGGGGTGTTTTTGTGATAATTTATTGAATAAATTATGCTTTGGTGATTAGGAGCACCGAATTGGGAATGGAACTCCGCCCATCAAGATAACCGATGTAGGGGAGTAGAGGTCGCCTCGTGACGTACCCCACTGGGCCTGCTTTAACAAAATTCCTGGTTTGTGAAATGGATAAGAATTGTCCAAGTGTTGTGTGCTCGAAATTGTATGAAATGAATGGCTTGCGTTGTGTGGAATTAGTTAGGTTAATACATTAAATTAATGTGTTAGTACAATGACACAATTACATGGAATTAAATTGTGTTATAAGCCATTGGAGATGATTATGATTTGCCTCAAGGAGCTAATTTCTGGGTGATGGTTGATATCATCAATTACATTCGTAATCAGAAGCTGATTGAAGATGCATATTGTCATATTGTGTGAAATATTTTGAAATTAAGATAACGCATTACAGACTGGGTAACCTAGAAAGTTAAAGAATACGATAGCGTATTTTTATAAACGAGCAGGTTGCGAAAGGAATTTCAAAGGATGATATTCCTGAGAATCACTGGGAGACACAACAAATCATTTCTGGATGAGGACCATGACTCCAAGCCGGAAAGCTCACCAACCAATTCACCCTCGAGGGTAGCGTCCCTTATTTTACCGAATATTTCGTTATTATATTTTCAAGAACAAAAGTTTTGTTTTTAAAATGATTATTTTCTCATACATGGCTTAGGCAAGTGTGGAGCCAGCCTGAGGACTCGTGACACGGGTGATCATGTGCACATTCAAGTAGATCATGTATTTACTGAAATACACATTTTTGAGCATCAGATCGCACCTTGGTGCGGGCGTAGTACCACTTAGATGCATTCTCCCACCGAGCTTTAGCTCACCCGTCGGGACCCCTTTATATTTCGTGCACATGGAGCGCTAAGAAGACAATCCACGAAGTGAAGTCGGTTTGTGGTTTGATGTTTTTGGACAACATGTATTAGACTTGTAGATGTTAATATATGTTTGTATAAAAGTGTAAATCAACTATGGAATTATTGGGAGATAATTGGAGAATAGTTGATATGTTTTTATGAGTATTGGTTTATGAGCCCAAGAGGCATTTTTACTCATGTTGGGATTATATTGTGGCTACATTGGATTGCTCGGGACAGATAGCGTGTGTTATTTACAAGAATTATTCAGAGCTCCCGTACAAAGGAGACTCTCCCCGTCTGACATCAAGTGGTGTCGGGTAACCCGACATCCACTTGTATTCTGCGGGTTGACGGGTAGTCAACGGACCCTGCCTCGGGGGCGTCACGCCTTGGTATCGCAGCCAGGTATACGAACCCAGGGAGCCTCCTGGTAGGGTAGCCATCACCACTGTGTGGTTTGATGAAATCCTAGGTATGTGGAAACCTATGGATCGAGGATTCGGGCTAGGGCCATACCTTTTAAGAGATAAGAAACATCACCGCTTGTAGTGGTTCAATGTCTCGATTTAGGGCTGAGATTGCCTAGAGGCAAAGGCACAGAATTAAAACTAGACACGACATGTGTTTTGTGTGTGATCATCAGATTGATGAATGGTTGTATGTATGTGTTCGTGGGTATGACATGTTGTAATGTAGATGAATGCTCATGTGCTTAGGTAGATAGTATCATAGGCATGTTGGAAAACAAAACCTCGAGTTTACAATGTGTAACCTGAACAAGAGAATGGGCAAAATAAATTTAAGCAATTTATAAAAAAATAGATGAAATAAATTTTAATAATATTTGCGTAATCGAAAATGAAAGAAAATAAATAAATATATTTTGGTATTTTCCAAAGGGTCGAAAGAAAATGAAAAAAAAAAAAATTCTGGTACGTAACCCGGATGGCTACTGCCTCAATTGAGCTTAAGGTCGCCCGGCGCGCCGGGCGCTGGCTAGGCGTGTGGCGACAGTAGTGAGGCGAGCGCGCCGGGTTGGCCGGGCGCGGTAGTTTGGGCAGGCTGCCGGGCGCGGTTGGCGCTGGGCAAAGAAGCCGGGCGCTGGTAGCGCGGGCGGCGTAGGCGTGCGGGCACGGCGCGGCAGTGCTGGAACGGCGCGGCGCGCGAACGGCGCGCAGCGGAAGGTAGCGCGCTGGGCGCCGGGCACGCAGGCGTAGCGCGCGGGCACGCCGGGTGTGGCGAAGCGGGCGCGAAGCGATGCGCGGGAGCGCGTGGGCGCTACTGGCCGCGGCTACACGGTAGCCTCATACCGCGACACCTGCCGGGCTCCTGGCCACCCACACGGCCAGCCGCCACGCACACCCGCGCTCATCGAGCGCTGGTCTCGCGCCGCAGGGTCGGCCACCGCCGCCAGTTGGGGTTTTGTGCACCCTACTTGGTTTTCAAATGCGTTTTTTTGACTCCGGCATTTTTCCTGAGTCATTAAATGAACACCGTCTATCAGAAATCAATTTCGAAAAAAATATTTCATTAAATTAAATAAAATTAAAATCAAATAAAATTTGATAAAATTTTCAAAATAAAATTTTCAAAAAATAAAAATTTTTGAAAATAAAATTTTATTGAAAACAATATTTTAATGCAAAATTCATTGCATATACACCGGGTTATGTGTATGATTAAATGTATCTGGGTTTGTTTATGCCTCGAGATACAAAGATTGTATATTGGATTCAGCCACATAGGCCGTGGTCGTAGCTGTATCGAGGTCGAATTTCACAGGAGTTGCGGTGTCGAGAGTTCGGGTCAGTCAAGTGCATGACGTGAGTTACCATTGCCGCTGTGGCCCGACATACGAGGCGCAGATTGTCCCAGAGGCGCAGATCTCATGGTACGTAGACCGAGCCGCTCGGGATTAGCTGATATGCGTGGTACGCCCACTCTCGCGAATTGTCGACTAGCGTAGGCATTTAAATTGGATGCATCATGTTCATTCATTAATGCATCTTGTGTGATAGGTTTAGTCCTGATATAAGCTTCACAGCTTGGCATAGAGGTTGAGGCCTTTAGAAAAGCCGTAATATGATTGAAAATTCTTCCCTAGGATGTAGGTAGAGATTTGACTTTTCAGAGAGGTCGAATGCTCAGCTAACATGCTGAACTATGCGCAATATTCATCGCTACATTTTTCATTGAAACACACATTACAACCATCACTGAGAACTGATCTGTCCAACGCTCACCAGCCACCCTTATTTGAAAGAGAAAGTCATCGCCATTGTTTGGTCACTGATTTTTTGCCCTTATTCACCTTAAGGATGGAACAAAGAACCCCATATAATCCCACTTCCTAATATGCATCAATGATTGCAAACAAACACGTTTCCATTTAATCTTCCGCATCCCTACATCGTTCATCGCGCACCTATGAAATCGTCTCTCGCTAAAATCTAGTTAGCACGTAAAATTCTCGTAATTTTCTGAGATACCGGAATCGACATCGCCGAGGCATCGCATTTTCGCGCCAGAATCGGGCTTTCGACGCGACGAAGATATAACAAGTACTCATAAAATTCATAAGTGGTATGAGTAGAGAAATAATGAAATGAACGGCCGGTGATAGTGCCAATATCAACCGTAACGAGGGACATAACGGTCATTTTGGAAAAGATTTGAGTCACATACATTTAAAATTGCAATGCTGACCTTCTTCAAATCAAAAGAGGGAAAAAAACGTGGGAGCCATGGGAGATGCAGGGCGAGAGATTTATTTCAGAGAGAGTCTCTGACTTCTCTCTAGAAATACACACGATCTGACCGTCGATTTCGACTCGAGCAAGAAGGTGAAAGCGTCTATCGCCGACTGCGCTACGCGCGACTCGGATTTACAGTTTTTGATAACTCCGAAGAGGTGGATTTTTTCTTACTATGCTTTTATTCTCGGCTTTAAGGGTTTTCGATGTTTCGCCGGGCTCGAGGTCGCCAGGGCCGGCTTTGATCGTCCCAAACATGGACCGACCGTTGTAATCACCCTGGGAATTTTCCACCATCCGAGACTCCGCCTCGTAAATTGGGCCGCTTCGGGGTGTCTTTAATTCCTGCACTTTTTGGCTTTAAATCATGTATTTGTATGGAAAAAAGGTCGAATGGGTTGCAGGATCGGTCTCCAAACACGGGACCGAATCGTGGGAATTTATTTGAGATTTTTGTTAGTACTGACTGGCCCGTAACGTTAGGGGCTGTTTGTGTGGAAATTTTGCATTTAAAAATGCATGTCGATATGAGAAAATGTCTAGAATGGGTGGCTTTGATCGTCCCAAAACATGGGACCAATTGTAGAGAATTTTAGACATTTCAAGTGCAGCTCAGGCTGTTTCTGGGGACTCGACCGGGTGTTTTGTGATACCCTATTGAATAAATTATGCTTTTGGTGGATTAGAGACCGGAATTGGGAATTGAAATCGGTTCCATCAAGAGGAACCGATGTAGGAAGTAGGGGCTGCCCGTGGACAGCCCACTTGCTCTGTTTTGGGACTGTAAAAATAGTCCCGGGTTTGTGTGAAATGGATAAGAATTGTCCAAGTGTTGTGTGCTCGAAATTGTATGAAATGAATGGTCGTATCAGGTGGAATTAGTTGTGTTACTACATTAAATTAATGTGTTATACACAATGACACAATTATACGGAAATTAAATTGTGTTATAAGCCATTGGAGATGATTATGATTTGCTCAAGGAGCTAATTTGGGTGATGGTTGATATCATTGAATTACATGCGTTGTAATTGTAGTTGATTGAAAATATGCATATTGTCACATTGTAAATGGTTTGAAAACGGTATAACGCATTTTCATATGCACTCGTAACCTGTAGTTAGGTGCAGTGCATGATAAGGTATTTTTATAAAACGATATGGCTATGTAAAGGAATTTCAGCGATGATATTCCTGAGAATCGGGTCAGACGGGCCAAATCGCATCATTTCCTCGATGAGACCTAGCGACCGCTTCGGAAAGCTCACCAACCAATTCACCTCGAGGGTAGTCCCTTTATTTTACTCGAATATTTCCGTAGTATATTTTCAAGAACAAAGTTTTGTTTTGAAATGATTATTTTCTTACATGGCTTGTGCAAGTGTGAGCGAATGGTGAGGACTCGTGATACGGGTGATCATGTAGGACATTCAAGTAGGATCATGTATTTATTTTCGAAAGTGTGTTTACTTTGGAGCATTGCACCGGCACTTGTGTGGCGAAAATCACTTAGGCGATTCTCCCATCGAGCTTTAGCTCACTCCCGCCGTGGGACCCTTTATATTTCGTGCATGGAGCGCCAAGAAGACAATCCATTTCAAGAAGCCGCTCGCGCTTGATGGTTTTTTGGACACAACATGTATTAGACTTGTAGATGTTAATATATGTTTCAGAGCAAGTGTAAATCAACCATGGAATTATCGGGGGAGATAATTGAGAATAGTTGATATGTTTTATGAGTATTGGTTTATGAGCCCAAGAGGCATTTTTACTCATGTCGGATTATATTGCACACATCGGATTGTTCGTGGCAGATATGCAAAGACAGATATTAACGCACCAAAGATTCTCCCACAAAAACATGAATCTGCCCATTCTTCTATAAACAAAACCCACATCCATTTGTATTCCGCGTCGACGTAGCTAACTTAATTCCCTGCCAAGGCCACAATTTGTGCTCTGGGCTTTGATTTCAAAACGATCGGTTGAGCTCAGGCTCCCGTGGTTATTTGAAAAGCACGCTGTTGAGCCCAGGCTCCCATGTTTATAAAAAGTTTTGGAAACTTTTTAAAGAAAAGATTTTGAGAAATGTTTTATACATTTTTAAAGCAAGAGGTTTATAAAAAGTTTTTATAAACTCTTAAAGCAAGCAAGGTAAAGCAAGCAAGCAAGAAAATTGAGAAAGTTTTCTAAGCTTTTAAAGAAAAGCAAAGCAAAGCAAGCAAGCAAGTATTAAAAGTTTTATAAACTTTTAAAAGCAAGCAAGTACATAAAGTTTTAGAAATGTTAAAGTAAGCAAAGCTTCTGGAAAATAATTGTAAAGAAAGTTTACGCTTTGAGATGTTTTCTCCTGAAAAGCAAAACCTTTATAAAAGTATACACTCACCGAGCTCGTTAGCCTATTATTTTCGTGTTTTAAAAACTATTTTCCGTGCACAAAGTATCTGACGCTGAGCAGAGTAGATTTTCCCCGACATTTGTGCGCGCGTTGTAATTAATATTATTTTGTATGAAACACTTTGAATTTGTATTTTTGAACACATGAATATGGTGCAGTCGTATAACATCGGTCGCTGCGCACTCAGACAAAGCAAAATACATTCGGAGTCTGTCCCATTTTTCTGGTCAGCCTTATCGTTATTCGCCAGAAAAGAAAATTTTACAGAATAAGAATGTCGCTCCGCCAACTGCCGCCAGAGTGAATCTACCAGGATTTCGCGAGCTGCCAAGACAATCCGCCGAAAGGCGGGTGGGGCTGGCGTGGTATCAGAGAGCAGATGGTAACCCATGGCGTTCAAACTCAAAGTACACATATCAAGTGATTCAAAGTATTAAACAAATGATTTTTGGTAATTACAATATTCATGTCAAAGAAGAGGATCGAGAGGTTCGTCCCAGATATAATCCGCCAGCTCTGTGTTTCCAAGACCCCGCAGAATAATAATAGTAAACCACCACCGCCTTCAAAGCAATACCGTTAAAGAACGCCGATCATCAACAAGTTATCACGCAGATCACGCCACGGCACGATTGAAGATATGTTTTACATGTTCGTTTAGCTTCCAGTTCCACCCCCCATGAAGGTCGTTGTCCGAGGCTGTGACAGAGAGTAATAGAACCCGGGCGCCGTCATAAGGATGGCAAAGGGCGATCCGTATGCACCGGTTATGGCTGCACCAGCAAATAAGGTTTACTGAAAGCCATGGCCAGTACGTGATGAGCAAAGGGTCTTGTTTTCCGCTTTCTAATGGAAGACGTATTGGCTGATTTGTGGGACAGAGGAGGAGAGGTATCCTTGGCTGGCGTATATCATAAGACCAACTGTCAAGAATCTGCTACATCATAGACTTCTTTCCAGAGTTGCCGCCATCCAAAACGAGTCTCGCCATCAAACAAGAACAACACAAAGTCGATTATAATAAAGTTCAGAAATGTTTAATTGTTCATATCAAGATTGAACCCCACGTACGTTTGATCGTGAATCCCACCCATGGATTACCGCCATCCCTCTGTACATCTTCAGATCTATGTTTGAGTCTTCCAGTATTTTATGCGTATTATAAAGCCGGAGCAGTATCTGAGTAGGTAAGAGGGCAAGAGGAGGCACCGCACGCTCCCACCGTAGCTCCGACAATACAAACAGAAGAAAAGCAAGGGTGAAGTTTATAGGAGGCCGAGGTGCGTAGTCGGGAGCTATTCTAGTCGTGGATCGTTGGAGGCCCCATCATAGCAATGGCACCCGAGTATTCCTCCCGCTATTATACGTGGTCGGGTTTACACAATGGGAGTATAAGAGATTCAAGACAAGGTGTTTCCACTCCAGGGCTAGGAAGGCCATTTTATCCAGAGGCCCCCAATGATTGGTACGTAGACATCAATGGGTTAGTCTAGCTACCCCAGTACCAGAGATGAGCACTCATAAGTCGTCGGGGAGAGGTGTCCCAAGCGTAGGCCAGCGCTGAGCCAAGCAGATAGAGGCTGACGTGGGTGAGGTAGAGGCGCGGCCCCAGGATACGTATTGCACTCACTGGGGCTAGAGTATACGCCGTGGACTCAAAGAAGATGCGACAGCCCGTATGTGGTCACCGGTATTATTTCATCTTGATCATGATGCATATACATTAGTGGACCTGTGAGCTACGATTCATTCGCATCCAAGACATTCTAGATCATCTGAGCGTGAATCACTCGTGCCCACATTGCTTCCTTCCTGGAGTTGAACCCACACCCCACAGTGCCAGATAAGAACGGATCGTGATAGGAGTTCTACGATCCGCAAGCTCAGATGAGGAGGACTTGATGTGGTTCTCAGATGATTCAGTCATCCGCCCGCCGTGCCACGCTGACGTTACGCGTCACAAAGGTCAGAATAAACAAATTTTGGCGTAAAGTTCGTGAGGATTACGTAGAGAGTTATCTTCCTTTCGTGATGATCTCCGCCACGACAACACGTAAAATGCCGCCAGAAAGCGATGTCGTGGTTATTCAGCTTTACTGGGTGGGAGACAGGGAAGGAGGGGACTATATCGGATGAGATTCCATGAGTTAAAGAGTTCCCAGATGTATTCCTTGGACAGATATTGGCTGGGTGGATTACCTCCGCAAAAGAGAGGTGGAGTTCACCACTGATTTGATTCCAGTGGATCGAGCCCATTTCCATTCCCTCCCATAGGATGGCCCCCGCAAAGTCGAGGGAACTTAAGGCCCGCAGAAGAATCATGGAGTAAGGGATTTGATTAGACTCGAGCATGGTCCCCATGGGGAGCCTCCAGCCTTCTTCGTGAAAAAGAAAGATGGGAGTTTATGTTGTGTATAGATTACAAAGTACTGAATAGAGTTACTATCCGCAATCGCATCCACTTAGATCAATGAGTTATTTGATCAACTCCAAGGATCTCGAGTATACTCCAAGATGGACTTGAGGTCAGGGTATCACCAGTTGAGGGTGCAGGAGAGTGATGTACCCAAGACTCCGCATTCGACATGCTACGGCATTGTGAGTTTCGGTGATGTGCCATTTGGTTTGACTAATGCTTCGGCAACGTTTATGGATTTGATGAACCGAGTATTCCAGCCGTATTTGGATAGGTTCGTCATAGTTTTTATCAATGATATCCTAGTGTATTCAGGTAGTACAGAGGAACATTCCGATCACTTAAGGATTGTGTTGCAAACCCTAAGGGGAGCCCATGCTTGTATGCCAAGTTGAGTGCGTCGCTTTTGGCTCGACAAGGTGGCATTTCTAGCCATGTGATTTCAAACAGGGGTGAGCCGATCCTCGTAAAATGTACGTGGGAAAATCGGAAACCTACCAAAGAATGTGTCGTGAGTGTCAAGAGCTTCCTTGAAGTGAAGAAGGGCATTACAGAAGTCGGTTGAGGGTTCTCCGTGATAGCGCCTACTGACCGCCGACAAGAAAAGATGTTGGGCATGATCAGATGCCCTCGTCAACGTAGGCTTTGAGGAGTTGAAGGGGCGTATTGACTTCAACTCCAGCTTTTAGCTTTACCCAATGGGAAAGATGGATTGGTGGTTTATAAGTGGATGCTTCCAGCAAGGCCTTGGTCAGTTTCCTTTTGATGCAGAATGATAGGTGATTGCTTATGCCCCCTAGATAGCTAAAGAAGCATGATGGTGATCTCACACACGACTTAGAGCTAGCAAGAAATGTGGTTTGCCCTAAAAATATGTAGAGACAAGACTTATAATGTGGTGTTCTTGTAGGATCTTTACGGTATCATAAGAGTCTTCAATATATTTTCACCCAAAAGAGTTAAACCCGAGGCAAAGAAGATGGTCGAAGTTGATTAAGGACTACGACCGCATTCATCGAAGTACCATCCAAGAAAAGCTAATGTTGTAGCAGATGCCTTAGGTAAGTGACCAGAGAGTTCTTTGTCTCACATGAGATCAGGTTATCTTCCACTGTTAGTGGATCTGAGAACTTTAGGGTTAATATTGGAGGTTGAGGATTCAGGAGCCTTATTAGCCACATTTCATGTTAGACCACTCCTAGTGGACTAGATTCTAGCAGTAAGGCCGCAGGATCCGCGTATGATTGCTTAAGGAAGAGATAGAAAAAGGAAAGAAAGGCAGTTTCGTAGATTAGAGAAGATGGCATGATAGTGAAAGGACAGAGAATGTGCGTGCTGTAGTATGGGCGAATCAAGAGAGACATTATGGAAGAAGTTAATATCTATCTGCGATGCTATGCATCCGGTAGTACTGAAAGATGTATAGAACTTTGAAAGAACATTAATGTGGAATGGGATGAAGAAAGAGATTATGAAGCTTTGGTTTCTAGGTGCCTAACCTGTCGCCAGGTGAAGTGCAAGCACGCAGGCTCACTGGGAAGATACAAGCAGCTTCTATTCCAATATGGAAATGGGAGAAGATTATTATGAATTTTGTGACAGGTCTTCCACGGACTCAAAGGCAACATGATGTTATTTGGGTTAAGATCTGTTCGTCAACCTACTTACTTCACGGCCGTTTATGATCACCAGAAGCCATTCATCATGTGATGAGACAAGAGACTTTACAAACCTAATCTATCCAGATCCAACTGTTCACATCCGCCGTTTTGGCCTAGTTTGCAAACAGCGTTAGGGTACTCATTTACATTTTAGCACAAAGATTTCATCCTCAAACGGATGGCTACCGTGAGAGTGACTATTCGCACGCAGGAGGATAAGGCCGAGAGTCAGGTGTTTGAATTCGCGGGAGTCAGATACCACTTGGCACTAATGGAGTTTGCCTACAACAATAGCTATCATGCCAGTATAGAAATGGCTCCATTTGAGGCACTGTATGGTAGGAAATGTAGGACTCCAGTGTGCTGGGATGAGGTTGGTGAGAGAAGATTAGTAGGCCCTGAACTAGTGCAGATCACTTCAAAAAAGGTGAAAGTTGTTCTGTGATAACTAAAGATAACAAGAGATAGGACAGAAAAGAAAGTGGACAACCGTCGGTAGACTTGCGCTTGAGATAGTGACCAAGTCTTTAAAGATTTCACTCTGAAAGGTGTGTTGAGATTTGGGAAACGAGGCAAGCTTAGTCCGAGGTAAGGCAGGACCTTTATGAGATTGTGAGCAAGGTGGGGCCGTGAAATACAAGCTGAAGTTACCCCTGTAGTTGTCATGATTCATGATACATTCCATGTATCGATGTTGAGGAAATATAATCCGGATCCTTCACATGTATTGAGAGAGCAGCCAATGCAGCTAAAGGAGAACTTGACTTATAAGGAAAACGCCCCGTGCGACAGATCGTAAGGAATCCGTGTGTGTCGAGGAGTAAGGTGGATCTCCATCAAGCTAAAGTACTATGAAGAATCATGAGAGGGAGGCAGCTACTTGGGAGCAAGAGGCCCAGATGCATCGTCAGTACCCTCAATTATTTTCCGGATGAGGTATTTTTTCTTTCCTTTCTTTTGGAGTTGAGTTTATTCATTTCGAGGACGAAATGTTCTAAGGAGGGAGGATTTTGTAACGCCCCGTCCCGAGACAGCACAAGACGTCCAAAGACGCCATGCCACACAACAAAGTTTTATATAAATATAAATATAAACGTGGAACCACTTTGAAACAGCAAAGAGACAAAACATCACAAAGAAGAAAAACAAACATGCAGAACATTGATGAAGAAACACCACTCAATGATTTAAAGGTTTAAAAATCATGCAACGCTTCATTAATATATATATATGTCAACCTATTCTTCTTCAACCCAAAATGAAAATCCAATCTTCTTATAGGATGAGAGACAACAACAAGAGAGTACAAGAGTACACGTTATACAAGATAAGAAGAGAGTACTGACCGAAACCGTTTCATGTTTCATCCCAGATCTACACTGATTTAATACTATATCATAATATCTGTTCAGGTTTGTGAACCTGACTACGAAAGATGCGTAACCAATTCGGTAATATGAACTACAGAACACACAGAACCAGAATCTATTGACTCACGATCTCACCAACTGATATGAATCGTCCCAACTGACCGATACGCACGAGTTGATGATCGACAACTGAAGAGATCGCAAAGCCATGAATGAACGTTACACCCGGCACCGACGATTGAACAAATAAATATCAACTAAAAACAAACGATTCGTGAAAACAACCAACAAGATATCCTGATTCAACGCACGTTCTATGCCGCACCATATAACAAACACGTCGTCGCGCATCGGTTCGGTAACATCAATAGTCGAACTCATCGAACCACATGAGCGATATTCGAAGATTCGAACCACCGACGATTCCACTCGCGGCGCGATCGCGATACGAATTACGTTAACGGTTTCGAGATCGCGATACGAGGCACGACGACGTCGGATTCGACGCGAGGTTGCACAACGATGGAAACCGACAACTTCCAAGATTTAATACGAGGCGAGCGTCGAACTGATTTCCGAAACAACCGCTACTATTAGTTAACCGCTTTAACGAGATGATCATTGAGTTAAACCGGCGGACCAGATACACGGTTTTAACGACAACCGACGCAATATAGTTACAGTTTGAATCAAAACCACTTCGCGACGCACACGAATGAGGTTTAACTACAAACCATTTTCCGCGATAACCATACGCGAACGTCACAAAACGTCTGTCAAAACCCTTTTTTAATCAGCGCCAAACGCTAAATTTATCGTCACGGTGTTAGATCTCACATACGGATTGGTGTTTGTCACACAAAACTTTATATCAGATCAACCACAATAATCGTGGAATACAGAGCATTATATGGTTTAGATTCTTGAGAACTGAATTATAGATTACTGTCAATCAACTGCATCAACTGAAAGGGTGATGATACGCGTCCTTCCACCGAGACGGTCGATGCCCGTGCTCCCATGTTCACTAGGTATGCTAGCGCTTATGTGTACCAGCTGGGTTGACAGATTTATAAAACATGAGCATGCCGCTTTGAAAATCAACCATTGGTACCTGGGCCGGCTACCGTGCCCCGTGAAGATTTGATGCACCTGCTTGAGCCCCGTGTTCCCGTGAGATTTTGAAAACAAACGGTTGAGCATAGACTCCCGTGGTTATTTGAAAAGCACGCGGTTGAGCCCAGGCTCCCGTGTTTATAAAAAGTTTTGGAAACTTTTTAAATAAAATGATTTTGAGAAATGTTTTATACATTTTTAAAGCAAAGAGGTTTATAAAAAGTTTTTTATAAACTTTAAAGTTAAAGTGAAAGAAAGGCAAGAAATGGATAGTTTCGAATTTTTAAAGGAAAATCAAAGTAAAGCAAGTAAGGTATTAAAAGTTTTATAAACTTTTAAAAGCAAGCAAGTACAGAAAGTTTTAGAAATGTTAAAGTAAGTAAGCAAAGCTTCTGTAAATAATCAAAAGAAAGCTTTATAGCTTTCTTGAGACAAGCCCGGAAAAGTTGAAACCTTTATAAAAGTAGCACACTCACCGAGCTCGAAGTTAGCTCATTATTTTCGTGTTTTAAAACTATTTTCCAGGTACAAAGTAATCTCTATCACGAGCAAGAGTAGGATTCTCCTGACATTTGTGCGTTATTGCACTAATATTATTTGTAAGGAAACACTTTGAATTTGTATTTTGGAACATATGTATGTACATAGTGTGTTTTGTGAGAATGTATTGGGTTGTTGGTTGCCATATTTGATAAATTAAAGTGTATAGTTTGATAAAAGATTTGGAAATTGTCCTGTATCTCGTACCGTCATGCCGAGGTTTCACTCGCCAAGAGTTTTGCATAAAATCACAAGTTAGAAAAAAATGAAATTTTATACGAGGTTTAAGCAGAAATACGGCTCGTCTCAGAATTTCAATGCTAGAGGTAACGGGCCGGATTTCTCGTGGAGAGTGGCCAGCACACCCGCCGCTAGAAGGGGGTAGGGGTGTGTTATTAATTATTTTAGAAATAATTTTTTGTTGCAATAAGTTTATAAATACTTAAAAATTCTATAAAACTCTTTTCAAATAAATTATAAAGAAGAATATTTTAATTTATTTTGTTTTATAATTTAGAATAGAATGATTTTATTTATTTATAATTTTTAGATAATTTATGGTTGGTCAATCATATTTTTCTACAAAGTATTAAAAGCAATGACATTCATATTAAATTAAATCCTCAAAAGAAAACTTGAGTTTGTAGGTAAATCTCGTATTGTTTAACACGGTATTGCATGATTACAAGAGGTGAGGTCCCAGTTCAATACTTCTTGCAATTTTAAATCCTTATTTGATTATTTGAAAGTCCATGGTATTATTTGACAATATTCGGCTTCCAAATGTATCACCAATAAATCTATCGTGGTGTCACTTCTCCAACGTAAGTACTCCATTGATTACCCCATGGTGTTAGTGGATCAAGTGACACTATGTCAGAGGGATACCTCTTCATTTATAGTGGCTTATTATAAACGTCACCATATGCCTTTTTTTTTTCTTGTAGTGAGATATAACGAACATTTGCACTAATTAAATATTTAGTAATCAACAGATTTGGTAACATCTAAACACCCCACTTAAAGTAAACAAAACCAACAATATTCCAGTCATCAAACAAATATCTATCAATCACATTTTAACCTTTAATTTAACAAACATCTCGGCTACAACTAGTAAAATTTATCCCTACCCACCCGAACTTGGAACTCCTCCTTCCATATATCTTGCCCTTTTTGAAACGTTGAGCGTTCTACCACATAAGCTAGATATGATGAACACTATTATTATTTATAAGATAAAAACAAAATTGAGGACCTATTTGGTTCATGTTTTTGAAAACTGTTCTGGAAAACATAGACTTGTTTGTAATGTGTGAACAAATTTACATTCACCAAGTATGGGCTAGGGTCAACTACAGGTTGCAAGAATGAAATCTTTTTATATACCTAGGATGCCTTATCTGAACACATGCCCTAACAACTTACACTCTTCATCGCACTTGTCATTAACGTTGTCATCTTTATCTTTGAAAAGGAAGTGGCTGATCTATTGTGGAGGTATGGAGCAAATAATTCTGGTGATGAATTCCTGCATTTCACAATTGGTTATAGGCTGCAAAGGTATTCTCCTTGCCATTGATGGCCTAGATCTTGTAGAAATTTTCATTTTCAACCTAAGTCACTTAAAAAGAAATTTGCCTTCTCCTCCAATGGATTTAGAACAAAACTTTTCTCTTTCATTTCAACTTTGAATAATCACCGTCATTTGCATCTTTAATTAGACAATAATCATTGTTAAACAATAGTTTATATCCTTTCTCAACTAGCTGGTCCACACTTAACAAGTTCCCACCCATGTCGAACATATAAATTACATCAATGATTAACTTGTATCATGATTGTGTCGATAGCACTATACCTTTCCTCGATCGCAATATGCTTACCATCACCCACTCGAACCTTTGATCAAGTGATTTCACACCATTCTCTAACAGGCTCTTGTTGTGCATCATGTGGTTGGATCTACCGCCATCAATGAGCCAACAATTTGTTTAATTCATACTGGTGAAGCAAGTGGCAACAAACAGGTAATCTTCTTCCTTTTGAATTACTTCTTTTTCCTCTTCCTCTTCTCGGCCACTTTTTCATATTGTTTCACATCCAAGTTTGTTGGCACTTTGGAACACTTAAAGAATAGGTCTTCTCCAACATCTCAATGAAGGATGACACTTATTACTTTCATGCTTGGTTACCAATGCTCCTTCAATTGTCTTTTCCTCTCTCATTAGTCTTCTTTGCTCTGGTGCTCTCAAAGCATTAAGCAATTCAACTAGGGAAATTTTTTATACATCCTTGGTATTTTCCAATTAAGGTAGTGATGGTGGCTTCACATCTTTCTGGTACTATAACAAGAATTTATGTACAATTCGTGAGTCAATAAACTCAAATCCAAGAAGGCTCACCTTGCAAATGCCAAGAAGTCCGGCTTTTAAGTAGTCTTTAACCGCTCCCTAGTCCTTCATTCTTTGGAAGTTTGAATTCCCTTATCAAGTTTAGGACTTGCATCCCTTTAATTCTTTGATCTCAATCATACTCTTCCTTCAGGTAGTCCCAAATGGTTTTAATAGATTTGAGAGACATAATTATGGTAAAAACTATTAGTGAGACTGCCATAAAAGGAAATGCCTTTAATCTTGAGTATAATTATTTATTCATTTTTTTACCTGATTCCAAATATTGAGTTGAGTTCAGAGTAGTTCGACTATTTTTTCGAGCCTGCTCTGAACATCTAAAATAAAGCTTGATCGTGGTTTTTTTTACCATCGAAGACATCAACAATTGTAGTTTTTTTTATTGAAAAATAACCCGTTTTGAACAAAAATGTGTTTTTTGATCATGTATTTACATATATCTCTTCAAATAAAGGGTTATTTTACAAGAAAATAAGACCAGCATTTTTGTCAAAATAAGAGCAAAATTTGATTAAGAGCTAGATTTTGAAATTGAATTTTTAAAATGTCTTTTAATCGAGAAATATTTGGTTTAAAAACCTCAAATATTCCAAAATTCTTAAATGAAACATTTCTCATGTTTTTTCTTGAAAAATAACTCATTTTGTACAAATTACCATTTTAAGAGATTAGATTCTCAAAAGTTCTTCTAGGTGGCATTTGTTTTTTTATTTAATATTGAATATAAACTCTAACTAAGACTTAATAGGATTAAGTATTAAATTGTTTGTTTTCTCAATATTCTATTTCTATTAGGTATTTAGTTATTTGTTTTGCATATGTTTAAAATGTACATCTTAAACATATTAAAAAAAATGGTTAAAAAACCTCAAATACTCCAAAATTCTTAAATCTAATATTTCTCAGGTTTTCTCTTGAAAAATAACCCATTTTGTATAAATAACCATTTAATCAAATCATCATTACCTGCCAACAATGTCTAGCTTCGTCGTTTTTTTTTTAACAACTAAAAATTTTGTTACAATGTAGGAAATTGTGTCAATGTCTCCATTAGGATTCGAACCTAGAACCCCTACCCTCCCTAAATGTCATGTCTTTTTAAACTTTGAACGTTAAAATTAACTTGAGATATGACTGCGCATTCAAGTACTTTGATTTTGGGGACAAAATTGTGTTTATCACAAAAAAAAAAAAAAAAAATGGGTGCGAAGGGGGATCTCATTTTCTGGATGAACTTGTTTTTAGAAACTGCAAATGATCAGCAGACATTTTGTTGGCAATATTCAAAGCGATGAGGATGATGGTGATGTTATATGTATTTTGAAAAAAAATTGGGGTTTTAATTACTGTCTCAAATTCTCAACCCTGCATATATCATATGCTTTTTTCTCTCGTATCAATAAATAAAATTCTTGTGCTTGGATGATTTGAAAAAGAACAAGCAAATAATGAAGGGAAGGAAAGAACTTGTTCTTTTAGTATTATACCTTTGTGCTTAAGCAAAGAACTCTCATTATCCTTCACCTGGCTTTTTGAGATTATACCTTCCACCATTAGCAAAGAATCCTTTATATTTTGAGGTAGAAGTGCTAGTTTTTTGTTGAAACGGGCTGATTACGAGGTTTCACCAAAGACGTCATGTTAAAGCCATTCACAAGATATGCCCATAACATGTTTGTGAAAAAAAAATAAATAAATAAAATAATATATATGGGCTTATGTCTGACTCGAAGACCTGTAGTGTGACTTTTGTGAAAAGAAATTGTTGAGAAAAAATAGGGATATGTCCAAGCCCCCACGGTATGGACCTTTCTGCTCAGGTATTTTCTTAGGCTCATAATAGTCTTCTCCACCCTTGTGCAACCTCCTTGGAACCTTGAGACACTGTGGCTTTAGACTTGATGGCGATTTTTCTTAGTATGCTAGCTAAAGAATTTTGGATTTAAAGTCACTCAAGGTTCTAATATGCATAGTGGTATAGGCACCACCACCACCTCCACCGCCACCGCCACCCACAGGTTGTTCAGCCTTACTAAGATTCTTCAGATCCTCCTCTGAAAGTATCACCTCTATCCCATCCATTGTACGAGATGGCTACCCCGATAGGAACTTCTTTATTATAAAGAAAAACAAAGAACGACATTGATATATTGGATTATTTTTGTTAGGAAAAGGATCATCGTGCCAACACATCCTCGTTCATTAAGTATAGTTTAAGTATAGTTTAAGTGAAGCACATAAAATAACCTAATGTGGGTCGCAGTGTTTCCTTAGTTTCCGGAAGGTTTCACATCCATGATAAGAGGTTCATGCCCCACTCATGCTCTTCCATTATCTGCTAGATTTGATGTTCTTTTCTATCTTATATTCATTAAATTCTTGTGAAGCATGATATTTATATTAAATCAAAATCCAAGTTATCTTAAGCTTTTAGGAGAGTCAGATTTGCTTTTTAACATGGTGTCGTAGTCCCGGTTTAACTAAGGTTAAGAACAATCCCCATTTATTTATTTCAAAGTCGTAGACTTTGTTTGGTTTAATAGCAAAGGTTCATATATATGATACGAGTTCATGTTTTTTTATTTACATTTTAATTTCAAGATAATAAACTGTCCCACTGAGATTCGAACCTAGGACCCTCTCCTTCTTATGTCATATGCCTATTAGAAATGGTGAGCATTCTACCAATTCATCTAGGCATGATGGATAGATAAGAGTTCATGCTTAAAACCATCTTATTAATTTACTTAAATAAATCTTCCTATCAAATCCTTTTGCGTCTGGACCCTGAAGTAACCATAAAAGATCCCAACTATGTATATTTTTATTTGGATTTTCCCAAAATTCTACCACAAAAGCAACCATAAAAGACCCAACTATAAGACCAATATGGATTTTCCCAAAATTCTACCACAAACAAACTATTTTGTAAACATTGGAACACGACCATATCATGAGTACATTAATGCTAAACTTATGAGCGGCACAAAGTTGAAGAAAATGATCTCAACAAAGAAGTTTATTTGTAATGCCTCATTTGGATTTATTTAATTCACTACAAGGAAGTGAGCTTTTAGTCGGGCCACCGACCCCAACCAAAGTAGCACCAAGTGCAAACTATGATATAGATAAGAAAATGGGTTGCACCAAAGGGATCATAGGGGTATAACTAAGGTTATAGTTACAATTTTAGTCTTGGCCCCTACTAAAAGTTATAGTTATTTTTTGCTTAGGGTTTTTGTACACCAATATCTATATTCTATGTACACCAATATCATCAGTGGTTTTTTACTAAGAATTATGTTTTCTTATACTGTCCAATCGGACAATTCAAGTATTATTTGTAGGCAAACAATTCCTCATTACATACTAGACAAATAAAGAAGTTGTCAACTTGAGATAAGTTCATTGATAAAACCAATTCACTCTTTGACAACTTCAATGTCTTTGGTATGCAACAACATAAATTTTTGCCTCTCAATGATACTTGAACGGGAAGTCTAAGGTTGATAAGTCTATGTTCTCTAATTACATTACTTGTTTGAATCAATTAATTCTATTACTTAATTTAATTTGGATTTGTAGTAAGGGAGACACTCAAAAATAGGGTGCACAAAGAAATGAACATAGTAATCAGTTATCAACTTTAGGGTTCAATCGAGGTATGAACAAATTTGATTCTCTCAAACGACCTAACAATATAAATATCCCAAAATATAGTAATCACAATAATAATAAATCTAAAAAGTTATAAACCCATAACCAAAAGCAACTAATCACCATACGAACAAAAAAACTAGAAGATATACTTGATAATTCCATCAGAAACTCATAAACCACCATTTCACCAACCCGAAAAGAAATAAAAACAAGTAAATTCAAGAATTTGTATTCAAGCAGAATAAAATAGCACCCACGAAATGTGAACCATGAACAAATGTGAACCACAAGTTGGGGTGAAGCCATGATTTTGTCTGGGATGCCAATTTAAGTTACATTGGTTGGGCCATAGTCTCATGGTTCAAAGCAGGTGCCTTATTAGTGGAGACAAATAGCACCCCCCACCATACCCTGACCTTAGTTGTCTCCGTCACTAGATATAATGTCGACCCATGCACTTAGGGTTAAAATTCCATAATACATACCATTAATATATTATGAACTCATCTTTAATTATTATTATTATTTTTTGAAAATGGATAAATTTATTGATTCTAATTAATAATATAATTGATAAAAATAAATAATTAAAAGTGTTAAAAACTTTAGAGAATGATGTCGCATCTAAGTTAATAGCAAAATGAGTCGGTTCAAGACCTATATATTTGATAATCAAAAAATACATAAAATACTTAAGATTCAAGATCTACGATACGAACTATGAATAATATTTAATTTGTTGACTATGTCGATCAAACTTTATCATCTAAACCATCAACACGAAAACCCACACTACAAGGAAGTGAGCTTTTAGTTGGGGTCACTGACCCCAACCAAAAGTAAGACCAAGTGCAACCATATGATATAGATGCGAAGAAAATAGGCTGCAACTAGGCCTGGCTATAGGGGGCATAACTAAAAGGTATTTACAATTTTAGTCATTCCACTAAAGGTGGTTTGGCCTATGATGGAGGCAGCATTTTCCGTCTCAACTAAAAGATATGACTATGGATAGGGTTATTTGCTAGCCGCAACTAAAAGGATGTCTATAGATGGGGCTATTTCCTAACCGCAACTAAAATGGTGACTATGGATGGGGACATTTATGGTCGCAACTAAAAAATGATTTATCAACTATAAGGGTGACTATGGATTGGGCTATTTTTGTCGCAACTAAAAGGGTGGCTATTGATGTGGCTATGTTTTTTGCTGCAACTAAAAAGGTGGCTATGGATGGGGGCATTTTTTGGCCGCAACTAAAAGGGTGGCTTTGGATGGGGTTATTTTCTAGCCGCAACTAAAAGAGTGGCTATGAATGGGGATATTTTTTTGCTGCAACTAAAAGGGTGGCTATGTTTTTGGATGCAACTAAAAAGGTGGCTATGGATGGGGGCATTTTTTGGCCACAACTAAAAGGGTGGCTTTGGATGGGGTTATTTTCTAGCCGCAACTAAAAGAGTGGCTATGGATGGGGATATTTTTTGGCTGCAACTAAAAGATGGGCAAAACTAAAAGGGTGGCTATGGATGGGGCAATTTTTTGGACGCAACTAAAAGGATGGCTATAGATGAGGTTATTTTGTGGCTGCAACTAAAATGGTGACTATGGATGGGGACTTTTTTGGCCTCAACTAAAAGAGTTATCTACGAATCCTTGGCCGCAACTATAAGAGGATATTTGACTAATGAAAAAACATACTAGATTTATCGAGAACGCTGTTTTATTTTAAAATTAATTTGCCGGATCAATTCCAAGGACTAATAAAGAAACAAAGGAGATAGCATTGAAACAAAGTATCTAACCAAAGAATCCAGATTCAAAACTATATCAATAAAAATGAATAGCATTGAAAACAAAGTATTCAAGCTCTGGTGTTGTAATATTGTTTTTTAGCTCAAGAGCTACACCTAAAGCTTTAAGACCGCCAGATGATGTTGTATCCAAATAAACCAAATAGTGCCAACAAGAAGAGGGATCTCGAATGCATCCATGGTAATCGATTGCAGTGAAACTCCGGCCCCGCATCCCTAAATCGCCCATCTTTTTCTTCCGACCGCATAATGTCAAACCAAAACCGACGAGAAAATAAAAGTGCACCAATGAAACACGCACGATCCTTTAGCAAGATTCTCCCACAACAACATCATAAATTCAATCTCTTTAGAGATATACAAACCAGATTCTACTGTGAACATTTGCTTTCCGCTATAGGTGTCAATGACAAACTAGAGACTTTACGGGAGGATGAACAGAATAGGAAATACTAAGAGAAACAAAGATAGTGGTTCTCAATGATTCAGGAACTAGGCCTAGGATATTTGTGAAAAGCTCTGCAATATATGAGAAAGAAAAATCAAGAAAAATACTGAAATAAACATGACAAAAGAGGCAAGCCTTTTTGTCAAAAAATGTAGTTTATGTAAATGAGAAATGCCACAAATCCCCCAGTCCTATACCATGAATTCACCAATTATTATATCAAACTGAATAATTTTCAATACATTGATTGGAATAGAAGCGTATGTTCATTTACCATTGCCATTTATATGCTGAGAAAATGGAGAAATGTCCAGAGTCTATGACAGTCGGTCTGAGCTTGGTGGTGAGTGTCTCTATAACAGCCACGATAAAGTACACTACTGCAATTCTCTGCATTTACATTAATAAGAACAATGGTGAGTACGTGGCGAATGCTACGGCTTAAGATGCAGCTACCAAGATGAAGTACTCGTGTTGATTTTTCTGATGAAATGGAGGGAAACGAGTGCAAGGGCATCGACCTGAGGATGCCAAACCATCGGATTTGCTTCATGTCAACCCATAAACCAGTTCATCAGGGGCATGAGAGTATCCTCCTACATTATGTTAATGTATAAAATTAAAATTTAGCCTAAACAGAGAGAGAGAGAGAGAGGGAATGTCATTAATAATGGATAAACATAGTAGAAGAGAATACTATGAGTACCTTGCAAAAGAATTCCCCAAAAGAAGCTTCAATGTCCTTAAGGTAATCTTCTTAATTGCATCACCTATCCTCGGAATTTTCTGCAACATCACATTCAATGGTTATTATTGGACTAATTTCATCATGACAGTTGGTCTCGGCCTGGGTGTAGCTTGTTCTACCGGTCACCAGATCGAGGCCTGATTTACCTGGTCGTAAGCTTTTAGCTCCTGTGCTAACCAAACATGATTTTGGAGTACCAGCCTTAAATGTGGAGTGAAAGAGAACAATTACTTTTAATGCATTCATCCCTGATCAGGGAATATAGTATCTCTTGTTTGCTGGAAGGTTGCATTTATTAGCTGTTAAGTTTTGTTTGGAAGTGCCATCATGTGTTTGGCCTTGAGAGCAAGGGCGATAGCAACCCTACAATGGAAGAGGAAAAGGGCATAACAAAGTCTGCCAGTGTACACCCATTCCACGGCGAGTGATCAATGCGCTCATATGCTGACCCGGCATCATCCACAAGTATCATCAACTGCAATACACATCCTCTTCCTCATTACTCATTCATTACAACAACAACAACAACAACAAAATCGTAAATCATAACTTTGATGTTTCATTTTTTCAACTATACGCTTACCACTATGGTGAGGCCTCTGAATGCATCCAAGGTAGCAACCCTCTTGCTTTTCTGCTGTTTTATAATAGGCTGCTCCTCCCCCTTCTGTTCCACCGACTGGTGCTAGCTGGTGCATCATGTAGTTTAGTACCCATTGATACTCAAAAATGCCTCTAAAAGTGGTATTTACAATTAAAAACATACAAGAGTTAAGCTAGAACAAAACTTTTAATTCTGGTGGACCCAATTACGCATGCACATTCAACTACTTCTGCTCCAACATGCTCTGAGAAACAATACAGTCTGATATCTGTACAATGTTCATATTTCACAGAAGAACATCTAGTCTGATATCTGTTTTTAGTGATCAAATACTGATGTAAGAGTTGCACCAAATCCTAAACTACGTATACGACCATGCCTCTCCGGGCCCAATACTTGCGTGTATATGTCGTCTACTGACAATGGAGTGGATGATGAAGACTCCCCCATTTCCAGCTTTGAATCAATTAATCAAAAATAGATATGAATTGGAAACAACAACCATAAAATTGAGTCACAGAGGGTTAAAAGTGAAGCATTATCCTCCGTTTGGCCGCTAAGAAAACTTGAAAGAAACAAATAATCAAATACTTGAATCTAGTATCTTCAATCATCAGTGGTGGGAGAGAGATGATGTACATTACTTAGAAACAAAAGATTCGTATCATATTTTCCATTCCATACCCATGTTTTCAGTAACCAAACAGAGAATCACAGAAGACAAAAAGGAAAGAAGAGAAAAAAAAATGCTCACAATACTGAGATCAGATCTGGAAGCAGCAGGAAACGATCTCCGCGACGCGTTCAACTGGATTCGGGCGCAAACGAGGCGCGTACAGACGAAAACGATGAACATCGTACTCACAGCGAATCCAATCACTGTCATCACCAAATTAACACCGCCCGATATCATATTATAATATTATAATCTCAGTTACTCTAACTTGCGTAGTATCCATTATTATTATTAATAATAAGAAGAAGAATAAGAATTAATGCAATTTCAATTATAATGAGAAGTTGACTAATATTGTTCTATTAAGACCATATACAAAGTTGAGGAAAGATGCCCCCAGCTGTCCAACATCAACACAGTAGTAATGGGAGCTTAGTTCAATATATGGAATTAATGGAGAAGACATTGTTAAACGTACATTATTAAAAGTCATACCTGGCTTTATTTTCCTCCCTTTAAAAAGACTATAGGGTTTGTTAATTATTAATTACTTTAAAAAAATTGTTGACGGTTGTTTATCTATATTTCATTTTATATTTGCTATATCTTTTTTCTCTATATATGTATTTGTTCTTTTCAGTTAAGGCACCACTCCTAAGGAGCAAGTCCTACAAAGACTTCAAGACCAAAACATGGTAGAGATGTCGTTGACGGTCGAAAATTTTTCATATGGTTGATTAATTGATCCAATAATCGGTTCCTATTTTATTGGTATTCAAGATCATGTATATAGATTTTCTTTTTTATTATTATTTCCATATCATGCAGTGTGTGATGTAAGGAAGTTGAGTTCTATTTTACTTTTTTTTTATGCAATGATGAGCCTTAACATAATTTCCCATTATTATTATTATTAAAAATGTTAATGAGCAATTTTTTTTTTTGACAACTATATTGTTGGAATTATAATATTATAGTAATATGTTCTTAAAAACTTTCTAATTATATTCTCCTCCTTTGCTGCCTTCCTGCTTTAAACCAACTGAGTTATGCCTATCGAATTCCACCAACATATTTAAAAAGAGCGTGTCACTTAGTTATAATTGTAAATTTTTTTTATAACTAAACTATTTATTACAATATAGTAAATTTATTTATTTATAATGCTACGCTACGCCATGTAAACTTTGAATGTTTTACCAATTAAACTATACACACGGACAAATCTAATTGTAAAATTAATATTGATGAGATCACAAGTACAAGTCATTTCTCTTTTTAAAAAAAGTATAGGTCATTTTAGGAAATAAAACTTTTTTTTTTTAATTTTTATATTAAAAATTAAAATAAATAATATAATAATTTATTAACATAATTTATTTATTTATAATGTTATGTCATGTCATGTTTTATTTTTAAATAATTCTTTTTTACTTTCTTCCTTTATTTTGGCTTGTATTTTTGAAACCAAGCATAATTTTAATAAATTTAAATTAATCTAACCAACTTCTAGATATATACTTCGAGCACCATATGAATTTAGTAAAAACAAAAAAATAAAAAAATAAAAAAATAAAAAATAAAGGGAAGAAGAGTAGAACTTTATTCGGCTTTTACTAAATACTCACATAGATTTTTTTTTTTAAAATAATATTATTGATTTAAATTTACAATAAATCAATAAATCAATAAATCAAATATATAAATAATTAAAACCATAAAGATAAAACATTATTATTTAAAGTTCTTTAGTAATTTAAATTTTCAAATAGCTTAAACATTACTAATAAAATTTAAAATACTAAATATTACTATTTTTAATTTAAAAAATTATTTCTGATTTTAACTAAAATATAAATCATATTTGTTATGTTTCGACCGATCCGACGAACCGTGAACACGAATGGTCACCCCCATGCTATTCTGTGGCTAGGGCCCAATTGCTAGGGTTTAAGCTCCTGCTCCTGCATAAACCCCAGACTTCGCCCACCACTGAAAACCAGGCTTCCTTCAATGGCTTCTTCTCAGCATCTCGCTCTGTTCCCTATACCGAAATACTATCAAGTAAGATCTGTATCTTCTCTTCCTCACTTCTCATTTCTTCAAATACCTGTCCTTATTTAACACCTACTCCCAATATTTTCTTCCATGTGCTTCAATTCTCATGTTGTTTTCTTCAAATTACACAATTTTCCGTAAAATTCATCACCGCGTTCAATTAAGCTGATTTAATCTTACTTCGGCTCTTGCCCAATGGAGCCCTGCTGCGCACACCCTGTTTCTGAAGAACAAGCTGTTTATACCTATAGAAAGGACTGTGCTGATGGTCGCTCTTACTGATTTAAATGCAAGTGGTGTTGTTGAAAGCTTTTTATAATTTGGAAAAACGACCTAATCTCAAGTGTTCGTTTTTACCTAATTGAAAGAAAGTGGTTTTCACCATAATGTTGATACGTATGTGGCTTTTATCAGAGTTCTGTGTCGCTGGCGTTTGATAGAAAGTTACTATCTTTGTTATCAGAAATTGTTGATCAAAGGAGAGTGATTTGGGTTTTGATATTTCAGCTTTGTTCGGAAGCCTTGAGTGCGTCAATTGGGTGTGTTGATTTGGGTGCTTGATATGTTAGTTAAGGAGCATGTTATGTTGGTATACTTGATGATGCTATTGATGCTCTTATTTCAGCTGGAAAAGATGAGGATTTGTTCCTCGTATAATGTCTTGCAAACTTTTTGATGAATAGTTTGATTGGAACATGGGAAATGGATATGGTATTGGCAATTTATGGACATCTGAAGGTGTCGGGATTGAACCCGAATGATTATACTTATGGAATTTTATTGAAGGCGCTTTGTAGGAAGGGTAACTTTGAAGAAGCTCGAGATGTGTTTAGGGAGATGGTAGAAGTTGGAGCGCACCCCAATGCTTTCACTCGCAAAGCATACAAGTATTGAAGGGCTTTGTTCCCATAAGAGGTTTGATTCGGGGTTATGAAGCACTTAGAGCATTTAGAGCGGCAAAGTGGCCAATTGATACCTTTGCTTATACAGCAGTTATCCGCGGGTTTTGTAGTGAGATGAAATTAAAGGAAGCAGTGGAGGTCTTATTTGATATGGTGAATGAAGGGGTAGTGCTGATGTGTATATGTATGGCGCCTTAATTCATGCTTATTGCAAGGCTCGGAATTTGCTACAAGCACTGGCTCTGCACAAGGATATGTTGTCAAATGGAATCAAAACAAATTGTGTTATAGTTAGTTCAATTCTTCAATGCATGTGTGAAATGGGAATGGTCTCTCAAGCAAAGGATCAATTTAAGGAGTTAAGGACTCGGGGGATTTTCCTTGACGAGGTTTTGTACAATATTGTGGTGGATGCTCTTGTAAACTGGGAAAACTGGGAAGAAGCTGTGGAATTGCTGAATGAAACGGAGGGTAGACGATGTCTCTAGATGTTGTGAAGTATACGACTTTGATCGATGGGTATTGGTTCCAAGGTAAACTTGTTGATGCTAAGAATATCTTTCAGAAAATGAAGGAAAAGGGTGTTGAGCCTGATATTATTACTTATAACGCACCAGCTGGTGGGTTTCTAGAAACGGTTCACAGAAGAGGCACTTGAGCTTCTCGACGCATGGAGACACAAGGCCTGAAACCCACCCTACGACACACACAACAGGATCATCGAAGGTTTATGTATGTCTGAGAAAGTGAAGGAAGCAGAAGCATTTTTAAATACATTGGAGGATAAATGTTTGGAAAATTATAGTGCCATGGTTGACGGTTTCTGCAAAGGTAACTTTACTAGAGAGGCATATAAACTATTTTCTTGGCTTTCTAAGCAGGGAAAATTAGTTAAGAACATGCAGAAAACTACTAAGTAGCCTCTGTTTGGAAAGGGAGTATGACAAAGCTATTACATTGTTAAGGAAAATGTTAACTTTTAACGTCGAGCCTAGCCAAATTATGTACAAGCAAACTCAGATGCCTTCATCTTAATGAGATGAAAAGGCCTTCAAATGGGTGTTTGATTTGTTGGTCGAGAGGAATGACTCCTAATGTTAATACCTACACTATGATGATAAATGGTTATTGTGAGTAAGGAATCGTTTGCAGCCTCGTGGTATTTTCAATGATATGAAGGAGAGAGGGATTAAACCTGATGTTATCACTTACACGGTTTTGCTTGATGGTCATTTGAAGGAGAATCTAAAAAGGGCCCTTTCCCTTCAACGTGGAAAGGAGAGGGAGGTGGAAAAAACCGACGATTCACCTTTTTGGAACGAACTGAATGACATGGGAAAGGAAATAGAACCTGATGTTTATTGTTACACAGTATTGATCGACAGTCATTGCAAGACAAACAACTTTCAGGATGCTATTGAATTGTGGCTGATGAAATGATTGCTAGAGGATCAACCCGATATTGTGACATACACAGATTTGTCCAGCTGTTGGAGAAAGGGTGATAGATAAAGGGTTATAACCCTTGTTGATGAGATTCTAAAGATGAACGAGATGACTGAGCTACGCCGGGTGTTGCCCCAATGGTATTTTGAAGGCCCGGAAAGTGCAATTTCAGTAACAGATTCTTTGATAATCAGTGGCTAGAAGACAAAGGGAAAGCGAGAGTGCCCTCTATAGTCGAGGGAGATTATGCAGTTTTCATTTATGTCTCTCTGAAGTGACAAGATAGGAGGAAGAGCATGATTTTTCAGCCATTAGTAAGAGATTCACAGGAATATATCTGAAGCCTGTGGTTGCTTCTATGAGCTTTGATGAGTAGAGCCACAATCAAGCGACACTAAGCTGTCCAAGGTATCCTTGTGGTCAAGCGTTTTTACCTCGGCTTTTTCAGTTTTTGAGACAAACAGTGAATCATCATCAGCAGCAGCAAGTGAAAAGAAGGCCATAAACAGTAGTAGAAACGGATTAGCTGAATTTGAACAATATTTTTCTTTAAGGATTTTGATGACATATCGTAAGGGTTTTGAGGTGATTGGGGATTCAAAATTAACTAGTGATATGAATTGGAAGGCTTATGGCTTTGCTGTTGGTTCATGGGTGGGTCCATACGCCATGTTTCGCTCGTGGAAACGCTAGCACGCTCTAAGAGAGAGGAGACTGAACCTGGAAGGTCACATCCACTACAAGGAAATTGGGATGCGTAGCAATGTTTAGCAGGGTCAAAATTCATGACTAAAAATACATTTAGTCGGTTATCTGATTCATGTGGCGAAAGGAATTTCTACCAATCTTTAGCCGGGAAATTAAGTAGTCGTTAGTTATATTTTAACCCAGTAGACACAGATTTTGACCGTGGCTATAGGTTATGTATATAACCTGCTCTAAGCCTTACGGCGCTCTCTTCCTCTTTGGGTTTTTGTCCTCAACACTGCTCTCTCTATCTTCGAAAGAACACGATAACGCTGAGATATTAACAATTCCTCTCAAGAGACTGCTATATTGGAGCCTTGTCTATCGTGCCTCGTATCAAGATATCGGCCAAGGCCGGCAGGCGTATTACCAGCTAATCACATTACGCTTTCATAATCGTTCTTTTCAATTCACTTATACCAGTGATCGTCCTAAATACTAAGCTAGGTTCTGCCGCTTATTATCATAGGGAGGTTAGTTGCGGCCTCTATTTTTACCAGATTATGTTTTAGAAATTAAAATTATTTTGGCTTGTTTTTTGTTTTTTCGTTTTTTTTTGTGCTTGCCTGCTGAGGAGGCTGGCATAACTGGATGCCGAGCGAACCGGCTATAGTTGTGTGGTTTAAATACTCGCTGCCGCCAGTACTAGATACATTTTGCGCTACAAGAATACACATATGTATCTAGTACTACACTTAGCAGCATTCATTTTTCAGACTGGTCGTTCCACTAGTTTGAGTCTTCAGCTCCTTCTCACTTCGCCAGCCTTCCTCGGGCCTCATCTCCCTCTCGAAGAGGTCGAAAAACAAAAAACAAAAACAAAACAAAAAAATTAAAATAAATCTTTAATTTCTAAAAGTAATCTAATTTAAAAATAAAATTTTTAACTAACCTCCCTATGATAATAAACTCGATCAAATTCGAGCACCTGTGGTCCGGGACTCGCCAATTAACAAAACATAAGTGGACAAAGACAATTATAAAACCAATAATGTGGGATTAAGCTAATTGTCCTTTACAATTTGTCACCACACACTGCTATAACATTCTCGAACAAAGAGAGCAGAACTAACGCTAACTCGGATCTCCGAGGAACATTCCACACATCTCCTCGGGCAAGTATTTCGTTGTTTACCGGGCGAGGCCCGATTATTGTTTTTAGGGCTGAAAATTGTCGCTATAAGGTTTTGGAACCGAGTTCTGGTCATGGGTAGAAAAAATTGTAGTGGATTCTAAGATGATTTGTAACGAACCTCTCATAAGAGGAAATTCTTAGAATCAGAGAAAAAATCATAATGAACCGATCACATAAAGCGTGGTAATTTTTAAGCAATTTCATTTGTCTTTGGAATCCCACAGTAATCAAGAAATCTAATATAGCTAGAAACGATATCTTGATATATAGAGATAGAGATGAGAATAAGGATGGCAATGGGTCGAATTTTGGTCGGATTTAGATTTTATCCTTATCCCCATATCCATTGAGGATTGGGTATCCATACCCTACCCAAATACCTTATTCCAATTTGTGAAATGAATTGTTTAAAAAAATTCATGCATATTAAAAAATTAATTTGTCGTATAATAAGAATGTAAGTAATTATTATGATTTCACTAAAGAAAAAGAAGCATCAAAAGAAAAGGTTAAAATTCGGCAAGTTTTTAATTTTAGGGCTTTTTAATATAAATAAATATTAATTATATTTATATATTATATATTTAATTAGGTATTCGGATCGGGGATCGGGGACTAGTAGGATATACTTTGTAATCCTTCCATCTCCAAACTGAAAATCCCAAGCCGACAATCTCGAATATTTAACACGGATCTTAAAATGTTCCTTCATACCCCTTTCATTCTCATCGGTCTCGTATGAAATTGTCGATATAACATTAAAATATAGGACTGATATACAGACAGTAAGATACAATTTTCCTATAAGCTTCTCAATAGCGTCAAACTGCAGCAGACATTTTTTATTTCTTGCAGAAAGTTTGTTGATATTTCAGCCTTTATCAGAATTAATTATTTTAAAGACACTGTAAGTATGAATTGACCTTATCAGATACTGCAGATTTAAAATAACCCGTTTATTAATTTGATAATTTAAAATAATATAAATTATAATCAATTCATCAATATTTAACATAAATAACATATTAAATGAATTCATCAAGGTCAAATATTAATTAATATTATAATTAAACGAGCCAAATTCGTGTTATAAAAAACTTGACTTATAAGCAACAACATCATACACCATGCAATTATTTTTACCCAAAATAATTTCTCTAGTTTGTTGTCAAAAAAAAAAATCTTTGTGTTCTAAATGAAGGTCAGGATCTCTTATAACTCTACACCAAAGGCCATTCTTGGTATGGATAGTAGCCCCAGTGACCAACTCCACAGATTCTGGACCTCCTTTCAGCTCAACATCAAATTTCTGCAGCAACATAGTCAACGTAATCGTTGACTCCATGAATTGGTCTCCAACCCATTTTCTCGGTCCTCCTCCAAAGGGTAAGAAGGCGAAGTCTGCAACTATCTGGTAATTTTTGCATCCATAAACCCAGTCAATTTACTCAGCTGCTTTAATTTTTTTTTTTAAGTTAAAACTATATAATACTACGGTTTTAAGCTCAAGCTTGGAGTGAAAACTGCTTTGTTTTTACAAGTGTTCTACTAGGATATTTATCAATGATTAATCACGAAAATAAAACTATAGGAGATGTAAAAAGATAAACCAGAATACACTCATGGACAGAAGAGATTGGTTACGCGGGTCGACCAAGCCTACATCCGCGGGGCTCTGCCCAGATGCAAAGGATTCTACTATTTGAGATCATCTTGCAAATCAAGGAGAGTATCGTCTCATGATCTACAAAATATTTGCTCCAAAATCGGATTTTGACTGGTCATTTATAAATTTTGTCACACAAAATTACGCACCAAACTCATGAGAGATTAGTTAAACAATTGAACATGTAACACGGGGCGCCTTAAGATTATGCCAACACATTTTCCTTAACAAAGTTAAAACCGTAGTCACCAACTACGATTTTAAGCACTAACTGTATATTATTTAAAAAAACGATATTTCGACAAAACTCTAAAAGAGGTTAGTAAAGAGTAACCTTGTTGGGGTACAACGTTCCTGGGCTCCGCGATGGATCAAAGCCAGACCATCCTTCAATGTTGTTGTTTCTTGGAACAAGAAACCTCTCTGTCTAAATTTCTCGTATGATCCTGTATATGGGAGACCGTGGAGGTTATATACCTAAAAGAATGGTAGGTAGGTTCAGGGAGAAATGTATAATGGTGAAGCACAGAAAAGAATTACAAGAACCATCGATAGGGGAGGGATATTTTTCAACCCAATCGGGAAGAAAAACACACCCCAGGGAATTGAGTAGCCATCCTTTTTGCCATTGTATCCACCTGCACAAGCAACCATAGCTATTATTTAGGCGCGGGTTTTTTTTTAAGTGAGGCACGCATCATATGTCAAATATATATATTATGGTTTTTATGATGGTTGTTTTTGTTTCTTATTTTTACATGACTTTCTCATAATTTCTTGCTATTTTAGTTGAATTTTTTGCTTCTTCTCCCCTTCGGATTATAGGATAGTTGGGAGGGTTACGGATTTTTTTTTTTTTTTTTTTGAGTTGAAACATGGCAGAAAAGGGTCTAGAGAGGTTAAAATCTCAAAAATCAGGCATCTAGAACCAAAACGACATCGTTTTGGCCTTTCCGTGTTCAAAACAGCATCATTTTGGTACACAAGAGCCTTTTTTGAACTTAAGGTTTATTATGAGGACTAGAAGAACATCTAATGAAACTAATAGGATAATTCAATAGCCCACAAAACATATGTATTGACTCAATTACGTCAAAGTAAATGATAAACATTATGGAAAAAACAGTTCATTCATGAATTAAAATGTTGTTTTTTTTTTTTTTTTTGAGAAAAAAAAAGTTTGTATTTTACCTGGTAATGAATCTGACTTGAGGGAACGTCTGATCAGTAATGGCGGCTGAGGACACAAACGGAGAGACTCTGCAACAATGAGTCTTATGTACCTAAAAGCATGAATCATAAATAATAGATTCTCTGTTCCCGTCTCTATTTATTATTTCTATCCCCAACCAACCCCGTCCCCATCCCCATCCCCATCGGATTTAGATTTTTCTATCCCCACCCCCACATCCATCGGAGGGTCGGGTACCCATATTCTACTCAAATACCTTATTCCAAGAAAATCAATGAATATTAAAAATAATTAGAATATAATAAGAATAAGCACTATCGTTGACGATTTCACAGAACCGAGTAAAATGTAAGACAATCAAACATTATACAAAAAATAACAATCAACTAGAAATAGTCTATCAGAACAATATACACAAGTCATAAACCGAAACAACTTCAATATCGATAACTAATTTCCTAGAGGCATATGCAAGTTCCACCATTTAACAAAAATATATCGATAACTAAGTTATTATGAAATAGAAAAGTTGCTGAGTCTATTGACAAGTTCTTGAATCCAGTTTACAACTTTAAAATTTTCAGGAATCTAAGCCAGAAAAGTAAAAATAAAATTCATAAAAATTAAAAATGAAAAATAAAAAAACCTTTGAGATTATGGCCTTGCTGTTGGTTCATGGGTGGGTCCATACGCCATGTTTCGCTCGTGGAAACGCTAGCATGCTCTAAGAGAGAGGAGACTGAACTTGAAGGTCAGTCATCCACTACAAGGAAATTGGGATGTGGTAGCGCAATTTTAGCAAGGGTAAAAAAAATTCATGACTAAAAATGCATATAGTCGTGATTATCTGATTCACACGGCGAAAGGAATCTCAATCTTGCAGTGCGGCGGTGTAAGAAGGTGTGTGTGGGCAGTGGTGTGTGGCTCGGGGGAAATTGCGAAGTCGTTAAGCATTTTAACCCAGTAGACACAGATTTTGAACCTGCTCTAAGCCTTTACGGCGCTCTCTTCCTCTTTGGGTTTTTGTCCTCAACACTGCTCTCTCTATCTCAAAGGTGGCGCGAACCTAAGATTAAGCTCGTAGTCAGATGGATTCTTGCCCAGTTGGTGATTCGTACACTGATTTGCCCAACCCATGACCGCCTGATCCTTTCTATACTCACACCGTACACTGTTTTAGGGTTGGCTTCCGGCGCGAGAAGTCCCGATCGCCATTGGGATAAAAGCATTTGATCAAATTTTCTGGAAACGCAGCATTTGGATCGATATCTGAGTTCTTAGGTATTGCTCTAATCTATTTTTCCGATTTTGTCTATCGTATTCTTGCTTAGCTACAGAAATTGGATGCAAAGAAAATAGTGAGTGCCAGAAAATTTGCTCAAGAATACATAAATTTTAAGAGATTATTGGCCCGTTTGTGTAAACAGCTTAATTAAGCCTACCGAAATTGATCTGGATGCTTGAATCCCTTCTAGGCTCTGAAGTCTGATATTTGCTTGGCTTATGCCTGATTTATTGTTTTTTAGGGTTGAAAATTGCTGCTATAAGGTTTGGAACTGAGTTCTTGGTCATGGGTAGAAAAAATTGTAGTGATTCTGAGGATGATTTACTAGAAATTCAACCTCTCATAAGAGGGAAATTTTTAACTGAGAGAAAAAATCACAATGAACTGATCACATAAAAGCAGGGTACCTCAAGCAATTCTGGTCACATCTTTGGAATCCCATAGTAATCTGCAAACTAATATAGCCAGAAACGACATCCCGTGATATAGAGATAGAGATGAGAATAAGGATGGCAATGGGTCGAATTTTGGTCGGATTTAGATTCCCTATCTCAATTTCCATTTATTATTTCTATTTTCATCCCATCCCCATTGGATTTAGATTTTTTATCCTTATCCTGATCTGTTTGAAGGATTAAAGATTCATACCCTTACCTAAATACCTTATTCCACTTTAGAAACGACCGCTTTAAAAAATTACGAATATTAAAATAATTTATCGTATAATAAGAACAAGAATTATTACGATCAATTGTTAAAAGAAGCATCAAAAGAAAAGGTTAAAATCCGGCAAATTTTTAACTTTAGGGCTTTTTAATATAAATAAATACTAATTATATTTATATATTATATATTAAATCTGGTATTCAGGTCGGGGACTAGTAGGATATACTCAGACCTGTTTACATCTCCAAATCTGAAAATCTCCAAACCTAATTACCCAAATATTTAATAGGTCTAAAATATTCCTCCATACCCCCTTCATTCGAATCGGTATCAGATTTTCATCGGATTAAGATGAAATTGCCAGATATAACATTAAAATATGGACTAGATATACAGTAGACAGTAAGAGAAAATTTTCCTATGCTTTCTCATTGCAGTCAAATTGTAGCAGACATTTTTTATTTCTTGCAGAAAGCTGTTGATATTTCGGTTTTGACTAGAATTAATTATTTTAAAGACACTGTAAGTATGAATTGACCTTATCGGATACTGCAGATTTGTCGTTTGAGGTTTTTGTGATAAATGATGAAAATATATGTAATCTAGAGAATTCTTGATAGCCACTCATGTTACCCATAAAATAAATAAATAAATAATCACATGCAAGGATTTCGAGAAAATTTCACTTGAACGTCTTGGGTAGCAGATATGAGGTTGGAAGATGACGAATTGATGGTTTAATACTGATAATGCTGTTGAATGTGGTATTAGAATTTCTCTTCTTAGTTGTTCATGAAACCCGGAAAGTACTGAGAAAAGAAAATAGTAAGAAATATAGAAAGCAAAAGTGGAAGGAAAAAATATTTGGAAGAAAATATAAAATAGATTAGAACTTAATAAATTAATTTTATATATTTTATTCAAACTCATTTTATATTATTTTTTGAAATAAAAATATTATTATTTATTCAAACTTGTAATCGATCGATAGATCTAAGATATAACAGCTTAAAAAAATCATATAAAGTACTTAAAACAATATCCATGTTAATAAGATAAATTAAATCACATAAACTCATAAATTTGATAATATAGTGATTAGAATATTTATGTATTTCGCTTCTTCAACATAACATCGATCATAAATCGACATTCGATCGACGATCTTCGCTTTACTTGTTTGAATAGCCCCCACACAAATAAAATATCGCAACAAGACAACGAACAATACCACGTCGTAACAAGCTTATGACAAACCAAACGCCAATAAGACAACGATAACACAAAAAAGCAAGATAAAACTTAAATTTTCGTGGAAACAACCATTTTATTAAGTAAGAAAATGAAAGAAAAAGATGCAGAAGGGAGATTTCAAGCTAAGAATGACAAAAATCACCCTTCCTTGCTTGAGCAATATAGGCTACAAGAGAACAAGATGAGGGAAAAAAAAAAAAAAGGAGGGCAACTAAGGTTAATAGGTATACTAACTCATTTTATTTATTTATCTCTATTATATGAGAACCAAGAAATTTAAAAATATGTAAAAATTTTAATTATATTTGATTTTCTTTTTTATTTTCTATCATAGAACCAAATATGAAAAAATTAATTTTCCTTAGCACTTTTTCCTTTCCTTAGTACTTTTCGAGGTTCCAAACAGAGCCTAATAATACTGACATTTTGCAATGATCCCAATATCGAACTCACCTATTGTCACTTTGATAATCATATGTTCCATCTTAGGTTTAAGTTGTGATTATTACTTCACAAATGTAAGCTTGTTTCTCATTCTTGAATTTGATAGATTGTTCAACTGAAGTATTCTTAAGTGTATGACTGATTTTATTTGTTCGTTCATTTGTCTAAATAGGTTAATATATCCACATAAGAAGCCACCTCACACATTCTCTAGATATAGTTTAATGCAAGGTTTAGGGATAACAATTTCTTCCGAATCCGATACCAGATCCGAATGGAGGAGGGTACAAAGGCATATTTTAAACCTAATTAAATATTTGAGTAATCGGGTTTAGAGATTTCGTATTTGGGAATGAGCACGTCCCACGATTATATCCCTATCCATCCCAATTCGAATACCCAATTAAATATATAATATATAAATATAATAATATTATTTATATTGAAAACCCTAAAGTTAAAAACAAGCCCGATTTTAACCCTTTTTTTTTTACGCTTTTTTTCTTTAACTGATCACAATAATTCTTATTACTATTATACGATAAATTATTTTTAATATTTGTGATTTTTTAAAACAATTAATTTCACAAATTACATTTCAATGGTGTAAGGGTCGAATTATATCAAAGGTGATTCAAACACTGTGGAATCACAATTCATGTTGAGCCATTGTCGTTTGTTTGCAAGTGGGTGTAAATGAGCTGCCACCAGCTCGCTCGTGAAAAATACCTAATTCGACTTGGAATTAATCGAGTCGAGCTCAAGGTTTAGTAGTTCAAGTAGTTTGTCGAGTCGAGTTCATGTATCATAATACTCGAACTACTTGTGAATTTAATCAAGTTTTACTATTTTATTAATCGATTCAATTTCGACTAATATAATTATTTATTAATTTTTTTTAATTGATTCGAGCTTTATCTAGTTGAATTCGAGTAGCGTGACTATTTTTCTAGTCGAGTTTTGAACTTAGAAAAAATAACTCAATCGAGTTCGAGCTTTGAGTTTTTTAATTGAGTTGAGCTTTGAGTTTTTTAATTAGCTTGAGCTCGAGATGGACTCTATATCAACTCGATTACACCCCTAGTCTATGATGGGATCAAAACATGCTATTCTTAAGCTTAACCCCTGATAGTGAACCATTTGCATGTGACTCTATGTCGACTCGATTACAACCTTGAATGGAATAAAATGTTTTATTTTCCTTTGGTTTATAATATTTTCCACATTACCCTTGTTTAAGTGGTGTTAAAAATAAATTCCAATTAATCATCGAGCATGTAGGTGAGATGATTTGAGTATTTCTTAACTTAACAAGTGGTTTATGATTATCCACCTACCAAGATGGTTGATGCCCAAATGGGTTCAATTATAAAGCCCTGGGTATCGGATGTCCCACCGAATTCATGGCTGATGCCCAACCGTTCACTACAAAGCTCGGGTAAGGTTGATGTCCTATCGGCCTAGTATGGTTAATGCCTAGTTGGTTCATTACAAAGCCCGAATAAGGTTAATGCCCTACCGGCCTAATATGGTTGATGCCCAACCGGTTCATTAGAAAGCCCGAGTAAGGTCACGTCTCAATGCCCGCACGCTGATCCCACCGTCACTATAGCTTCCGGTGTTTCATGTCCCACCGCCCAATATGGTTGATGCCTAGTTGGTTCATTACGAAGCCTGGGTGAAGAGACTCTAGAAGGGAGACAAATGAACCTTGTTTATCGGAGTGCACATCCTGACTTGATCAATGTCCTACTCAAGGTATATCTTGCTTCATCTGCTTAAATGAACCGAATCATGGATTCACAAAGAAAGTAACAACATCGATTCACAAACAACACATGCTTTATTATGGAACCTGGTTGCGTAATAAAATCGGGGTACATGACATTAGAGGAAGGAACGCGCCTCAACGAGCAATGGCAAAATACAACCCCAGGGGCCCCCGCGAGACATTTGCTTCCTCACCTCTGCTACTCCTTAAGCGAAAAATCAGGCTCGACACTAGTTCCAACCCCACGCAAGCAGAGAGATGCTCGCCCGCCAATATCCGTCCCGGACCGTAGCGGAGCCTCCCTCTCTCGGGCGACCATCGTCACCAGGCGAACGCCGTCGTTGGTGGCGGCCGGTGAGACGACACCGAGGGGCATCGAGGATTGATGAAGAACTTTGGGGATAATGGCTTTGACGTGTCTAGCATCCCGTCTGGAATCACGGGTTAACTTCCACAAATATTATGTTCGAAAGCACAGCACCCATAACCATAGTTGAAGATCACATCAAAGTCCTCCTCATAAGCCTTCTCCAGGGCCTTTTTATCTTTAAGGGCCTATGCCTGGAGAACGGACACTTCATCTTTACTAGTCCCGAGCTCTAGAAGCAGAGAGACTTGCTCGACGGCCAGACGGCTAGCCACGTCTTCCGCCTTCTGCCTAGCCTCCTCTACAACCGCCATGGAATTTTGGACTTAGCTAACTCGGACTCCACCTTCGCCCTGGCACTCCCTGCCGCATCGGCATCCATGCGGGCCATCGAGGCTTCGTGGCGAGCAGCATCTCTCTACCTCTGCTCGGGCCACCTTCTCAATGCTTTCTTTGGCCTCATTCTCCCAACGCCGGGAGCTCGACTCGCTTCAGCTAAAGAAGCACTCAGCGCACTGTGGTCAGCAACGGCCGACTGAGAGTAGAGCCGCAACCTCTCCGCATCCCTCAGCCGAGACTAGAACTCTCGATGCTAGTAAGTCATGTTCTGAATAATCGTAATAGCCTGCAAAATAACGCATTAGAATAAGGTAATAACTCAGAAGTAATACTAGAACAGTGCATAGCAGTTGTAAACATACCAGCTCTGTAGACTGGACAAAGTTGCGGTTACGTATTAGCATGCCGTCTTCAACCACAGCAGGTTCATCCTTACAAGCATAGAATTTGGGGCCCGAGACAACATATTCTTCGCCCTTCCCCTCGACCCGCACAGCTACAGGCATCCGAAGTAGTGCCGGATATAGTTTGTGCATATGGGCAGCCGGGGATTCGCCCCGGTTCGCGGCTCCGGTGATTGATGAATCTCACGGGCACGCCGGCTGGGGCCGTCGCCTCCTCCATAGGGGGCTGGCCCACATGGAGAATGTAGAAATTCAACGGCGGCGGTTGGGAAAGCATGACGACTCTGCGCCCGGCCAGGGGTAGATGTAGCCTTATGCAGTCGGCTAGCAATCTACTCAGGGAATGTCCTCTGAACCTCCGCGTAGTTAGGAGACCTCCCCAAATGTCGAGGCGCGTCTTAGTATTGGCCATGAAAGCCCATCTCAAGTGAGTCCGAAACAACTATCGCCTACACATCTGAACCCTCACCGGTTGGTTGTTGACTAGCCTCACCAACCACTTTCTGGGGTAGCATCAGTCGCCCGCTTAAAGCTGGCACCTCGTTTGCGCTTCCGTGCGTCGAAGTTATGAACGAGATCAGCCATCTCGTCCTCATCTTCTTCCTCTTCCCTAGTAGGGGGCGGCTAGATATTGGGGGAACCTAAGGGATAAAATCTTCCACCCCACTCCCGGGCGCTGGCGGATTCGAACACATACGCCCTTCTTAAATGCTTGAAAATTCGAGGCGAATCCTTTTCGCAAAGAGTCGCATGAAAGCGGTTACCTATCGCGTCCTCCTTAGATGCTTGGGAATGAGGCGAGTCCTCTAGCCAAAGAAGGTTGCTCGGGCCGAGTACTGATCACCAGTTCTCGACCAACAATCTCGGTCTCGAAAGCCTTGGCTAGAGACGAGCTGCTCGGGGTTAAATTCAGGAGATCAGCAATAACGTAATGCTCTCCCTCCACTATTTTTGTGGGAAGAGGGCGTGGAATAACTTGAATAATGTGGGGAGATGGGTTGCGACTCAACTCACGAAGATTCCTCACAGTTAAGAGGATTTCGTGATCACTGGTTCCAGCTCGCCAAATCTCTAGCAACTTAGATTTTCTTAAATTTGTGGCTTTCTCCACCGGTTACTAGTGAAGCCCTCCGGCTTTTCCCTGCACAAAAAAATATTTATTAATAAGATATGTGAATGTAAAGGATAGTCGTGTAGAAATGCACCGACATACAAGTCCCACAACTTGAACACACCTAGGAATGACATTGATTGGTTCAAAGCAAACGGGAGGTTAGGGGAGCCCGGGGTCTCATACCAAGGTCCTCTAACCAAGATCACGCCCTTCGCCTCGGTCTTAGGCGAGTCGGGAAGTCTCGTAACAAACTACAACCGGGGGCTGCGGGGCTTTACATGGATCGCCAGGCCTCGTGTCCTAGGCTTTCAAGGTATAAATAAAGCAGAAACCTCTACCAGAAATGTCAGTTGGTAAAGAAGGTTCGGCCTGTTGCACCACTGTCGGAATCCGAATGACATTCGGATGGATAGAGCGAGAGGCTCGAGGAAGAAGTGTAGGAGGCTGCTTTGCAGAGCGAAATGGGAAAGTGGAGCCCGGTTGCGAGCTGTTCCCTGTTGAAATACACACACTGCCTTCCTCGTCGACAGTGGGTTCGGCCGGACAGTCCGACAACTCAAAATCGATATTGTCAGGAATTTAAAAGTAAGACCTCAACTCCTCTATGGAGAGAGAGGAGATAATGATGCTTACAGAAGGTGTATCTCGGCTAGGCCCTCTTCTGCGCCTAGCGTTCAAATCAAATCTCTTCTTGACCTCTCGCCCATCTGCAATGACAATAAACAAAAGGGTGAGGAAAAAGAGAATCAATTTCATGCCATAATAAGTTGGTAAAAGGCGAAGCAGCTCATGAACCTACCAAACCGGAAACCCCCCCGAGTTCGCGTGCCCTAAAAACACCTTCCTACGACCACATTCTTGCAGGAAACATCTGCAAATATTTGGAGTCCAACATTCTTGGAACAAAAACAAGGCTTACCTGGAAGATGGGGGAAAACAAATGCCTGGAAAGACAATCCGCAAAACACATAACCCCGCAGCAGAGTATCAACAGAAGCTCTTAAGCAGAAGGGAAACAAGAAAATGGTGTAGACACGATGGGAGCGGGTGAAATCCAATTATGACTCCCTAAGTATCAGGCGTCTAGAATCTACAGGTACATTAAATGCGCCATTGACTCATCACCTTTCCAAAAGGTTTGAATCCTGGCAACGCTTCACTAGGGCATAGTAAACGAGGGTGGGCCAGGTTCGTGGGCCCCAAAGCTAGGACCCTTGTGCCTCCCTAATAGACGGGCTTGGGCCGAACAACCAAGCTAGGTCAAGTTAGGAATCATAAGGGCCGATCCATTCTATAATTCATCAAACGCCACAACCCTTGTCTCAAGGAGTTAGTCCATGTTGCTAGCCGGTTTGCCGAGCACGAGAAAAATAAGGCGACCAAAAACGCAAAAAGTTCAAGAAACATAATTTTATTAATTACAACAAAAGGCGTTCATAATTACACAACAACGCTCACAACCAAGTGATCATACTTCAACAATTACATAACCCAGTAGGGCAGAAAACCGAGCCTAAGAAAGAAGAAAAAGTGGAAGAAAAAGCCTAAGAAAGAAGAAAAAGTGGAAGAAAAAGCCTAAGAAAGAAGAGGAAGTAGAAAAAAAAACTAAAGAAAGAGGAAAAAGTCGAAGAAGAGGCTAAGAAAGAATATATGAAAAAAGAAAAGCCCCGGCCCTTTGTGGCAATATGATTCTGAGCGCCTTTGTGATGCGAAGCAAAGGGCATACAAGGGGCTTATGGCCGAACATGGATATATAAGAATTTCATTTTATTTAGGGGGTGTTCTTGGCTGAGGATTCCATATAGGTTTAGTTGAGGGGACATATAAGACTTGAAAATATCCCTCCAACAAATTATGCGGCTGCGCGTTCCTTGTAGCCATAAAATTGACTCTCAGCATCACATTCAACCCTAGAGCAATGGAAAAGCGTCTTGGCGAATCAGCGGCGATACAGCGAAAATGCATACATCCATCGAGAAACTGAAACCAACCACTATCACAAAAGAATCCATTACCCTGCAGCCTTTTATAGGGTTTACAAACCAATGGGAAACCCCTAAAAGATGTATTAAATGTGTTACCAAAAATAGAAAACCACCCGAAAACTCGTGCATTGGAACACACAAATGATGAATCTGGATCTGAGTAATGGCAGTCGAATACGGTATTTTAAATTTGGGGGAAGACTAATCTTCCGGGTTGGAAGAGGCATTAATGGGTACCATGGCGCAGCTGACACCCTGATTCAAAGACCGAGCTGGTCAAGGCTACCAGTAAGTCAAACTTAGGACCCAGTACCTTACCTACGGTAGAGTCGATGTCGCCATGACATTTGGATCTTAACCATGGCTGAATCGACTCGTGGATTATCGGAGTCACAACAAAGGCTCGGAGATTCAATTCTTGAGCCTGTCATAGCAACCGGTTGCCATCTCTAAGAAGATGGACGACTGATAATTCAATGATCTCCTCGTAGCTCAGCATCCTCCCACGAATCGCGTAAGTAGTCAGCAAGATAATCAAGCGATTTTTGAGCGGAAGATTGGATGAAACAGCTATCAAAGGAAAAACGGTGACATGAGTGGCGCCTCCCCCTTCCATTTAGAGCCAATCACCCATTTTCCATAAAGGTGGATCGTCATATAAACTACCGTAAATAAGGGAAGGAATCGCGGCAAAGGTATGTAAAAAAAAAAATCTTGAAGAACATAAAGATATTCTTTGGCTCTTATTACAACAAGCGTCGGGAAAGCGAGTGTGCATGCTTGAAGTGCAGTATTTTATTTCTGGAGTCCCTTCTTGTCGGGTTCATACTTGACGATTTAAAGACTCAAAGAATCCAAGAGACAACACCCTGCATAATGCATTTTGGGATTAAAAATATCAATTTCATGCATAAGAAATAGTGTCTTATAATGTATCTTAGAGTTTTTAAAAAAAAACATCCTAAAATAATGAAAGATATAATTTGTAAAATAAAAATAAAAATCTATCTTGAATAAAAATTTCTTTTGCAATTTCAAAGAAAGAGTAGTTTCAAAGTAAGGGTTATTTTCCATAAGAAAACAATAAGGGTTTTCGAAAGATTGGGTCAAAATTTGATAAAGGGATAAATTCCTGGAGTCAAGTTTTTGAATCAAATGAAATGACCCTTTTGTTCTGCTTCTGGCTGTGGATTTGTTAAGTCGAGCTGTGTTTTGTTCTATCCTTTTACTTTCCCTGTGATTCAGCGAAATGATTTCCATTTCAACTTCTTTCTTTTTTTAGTGTTTGGTTGCCAAGAAAATATAGGAAAGGCAAGCAATATAAAAGAGTGAGTCATGAGCTAGAAAATCGAAATCCCGATTACATCTTAATACGATTAATCTAGCTTAGCTCAATGGAGGATTCTCGTTTTCTGGCTTGGCTTATCTTATCTATTTGGTGATTTTTTTATCAATTGGTTTTTATGCCAAATTATGATGATTGACCGCTCCAATAAATAAATTAAGAGGCTAAAAACGAGATAATTAGGCATTCATTTCATCAAAGATAATTAATTCCCTTCTCTTGAAATTTTCATGACTCTTAATTTAAAAGGCTACATAGCACGGAACTAAGGCGACATTTGTTTTTTAGGTTTTGTTAAAAGTAAATTTAATTTTTAGTATTTAGCCTACTTGTTTTTTTAACATTTTCATGCCCTATTATTGAATTCTTATAATTTTTAGCTAAATAGAAAAAACCTAAATATATTAGGCTTTTTCTATTAAGAATAAATTAGATATTCAAATACAAAAAAATCCTTTACGACCCAATAGAAACTCTCCTTTCATGCTAATTAAATAAAATCATAGGTATTTTTTAATTTTCATTTAAAAATTTATTGTCTCAAAAGTTAAATAAAAATTAAAAAATTAATTTTTTTTTTAAAAAAAACAAACAACTAAATATTTAACATCAAAGTTTTATTCAACATTAAGTTAAAAAACAAAAGCTACCTAAGTTTTTATAGTTTATATTTCTATTAATTGACTCTAAATACATACATTTACTTTGTAAATGTATAACTTTAGAATTTCCCATGTGACAAGTCTTAAAGTTGAATCAATTAAACTTACTTAATTCAAACATAACCATTATCAATTACACTAAAGATACAATTTTGAAGATTGGACTAAGATTGAGAAACCTTAATTATTAACTATTTGACGTTTGGACAACCTTTTTAAATATTTTAATCATATTACTCAAAAATTAATTAAAAATAAGTTGGCATTTGTATGATTATCAGTGTAAATAAAAATAAAATTCTGATCAAAATACCCAAACAATTTTACAAGGAAATGTAAAACAGATTTTGATTTTTTCTTCTTACGCCTAATGAATTATTTTACTTTATTTTATTTTTAAATTTCTCTGATTTGATGCATGGAGCTTTTCAAACACGATAAACATAAATTATCAGTTTAAATATTTATTTAATTATTATATAATTAAGTTATATATATATATATATATATATATATATATATATATATATATATATCGCAGATAAGAAACCAGAATCATACCGTCACATCGTAGAGAAATCAAATCACATAGAGGAGACTCCACCTCGAAGATTTCCATCTCCGCAGGGAATTAAAGGCTGTTAGAATTGAGGTAATAATTTGGTATCAGAATTCATTTTGATGTTCTTTTTGTTCATGATTTTCAAGAAATCTGCAAACGTCAAGAACTGAAAAGTCATTTTGATATTTTCAAGATATTATCTCACCTTTAATTTTGACCTTTTCAAGATATCATCTGGTTTCAAGCTTCAAGAAATCAGAAAGTAAAATCTTCAGCTCTGATTGTAATTCTATGTGAAATCATCAAAAAAGGATGGGGGGAGGGGAGGGGAGAATGGGTTTCACAGTGCCTCCACATGATGTTAGAGTATGCATTTTCCTAAAAGTCTTCAAAGAACCGTTTGCTTTAAGAACAAAATATCCTCATCATTCAGAAAATTCACAACAAACCCAATTCCTGTCTGCAGAGTGCCAGGAATAGTTTCATATCTTTTCCAATCATCTATCTCTGCCACTTCATGGTTCTTTCTGTTTCTTATTAGAAATTTGAGGCCATAAGCTCCTCTTAGAAGCTAGTTCGTATCAAATAGCCAACTCTCAATATCTCTAACAAATTTTCTTTCACTACTTTTAAATATTTTTGCTACCAGTTATAACTTGCTGCAAGTTAATAACAAAATACCTGAGCTGGATTTAAATGTTTCCAAGGAACCTCTGTCAATTTCATAGTCTGCCTGACAAAGTTAGACAGAATCATAATCATCAAAATAGAAACTATTGTGTATGAACTCTGTCAAATGAAAGACAAATTCATGACCCGTGATTTCAAGATCATAAATAAGTCTTGAGTTATTTCATGCACACCTACTAGATATCCAAAAATTAGATGTAGATTATGCCACATATGTGAGGGCATTACCAAAACTGATGGTTAAGGCATAACAGTAATTCCTTTTATTAAAGAACACAATATCATTATGGGTCAGAGTCCTAAGTCCTAACAACTTAAGCTTCTAGAAAAATTGTCCAACATATTAACCAAATTGCTACAAAACTAACTTTCCAAACCATATGCACTTGAAATAAAGTGACAACTTTGAGAAAGGCATGAGCCTCAAGCAACAATAAGTGGGTAAAAAAAAGGAACAGGAATTAAGACTAAGCCACATATAAACAAAACAGATGGTTAAAGGTATAAACAGACTAATGGTAATCTAAGTAGATTATTAAATTCTTAATTTGATAGTCCATTGTATGAATTATTGGAAGATGATTTAATATAAATTAAATATTTTGCAATCTCAGTAGATTATTTTAATTTTCAGGATGAGTTGGCAATGCAATCACTGTGAGAAAGATTTTAATACTCAAGATGAACTCACCAAGCACCTCAACAGTAAGGTCTGCAAGGTTTCCCTTCGGAAGGACACAGATCATTAGCATCCACTTGGAGACAAAATACTGAAGCAAAGCGAGCTGACCAATGAGCTGAAGCTGAAACTCAAGAAGAGGCAGAAGCAGCTGTTCACCAGCAGCGTATCCAATTTGTGAAACTCACAATGCAGAGAGACGCTAAGGCAGCCGTGGCACAGGCAGTTGCAGAGGCAGAGGCGGCACAGGCAGCTGCAGAGGCGGCACAGGCAGCTGCAGAGGCAGACAAGACACTGAGGGAGCTGCAGCTGAGGCAACCACTAATGGAGCCGAAGCAGAAGCAGCCTACTGATGGAGCATCAGCAGAGTCAGTCAATGAGGGAGCATCATAAGGAAGGAGAAGAAGAATATCAGTAGTGACTGACAGAACAAACGAGAGAAATTTGAGGATGGACTTTAAATAAGGAGGTGGTAGCTACTCTCTCAGACCTATGTCGTCACGGCGCCAAACTCAACAGATTTACTTTGTGTTTTTGGCTTTTTAGTTGGCAGTTTGTGAAGGATGAAGTAATAGTTCAAAGATTTACATGAGAGGCATATTTTTCAATGCCTTGAACGCCAATCTTTTTGGTGTTAGTCCTAAATAAAGGAGTAGCTAAGAAGATTTCAGGGACTTTAGACCTATTTGTGGGCAGTTTCTATAAATTGTTGGCCAAAGTTCTAGCTAATAGACTAAGAGGGGTGTTGGGGAAAGTAATCTCGGTCTCCCAAAAATGAGATGAGTATGGTGTTCTTTGTAAACTTAATATAGACTTATAACACCATCAATAGGAAGTTTTTCTTGAGGTGTTAGGAAAATGGGCTTTAGGGAGAGATGAAAACAATAGATGGATGGTGTATGTAAATTGCAGATGTCTTAATAAAATGGGCTCATGTGACTGCTGTGCTCAGGAGGTTGAGAAGGATATGTTTCTCTTTGTACATTTGAGCCCAGTGGACATTAATATCAGGAAGACGATAGTGGATGCTTGCTCCTGGCTGGCATGTGAGGGAAAGGGGAGGAGAAGGTTCCAGATTTCTCATTCATTATTTGTCGGCGACAATCTTGTCTTTTGTGAGGTCCACAATATCAAAGACTTATCTGAGTTGCAACTCGTGTGGTTTGAGGTGATTTCTAGGTTGAGAGTTAACTTAGACAAGAATGAGCTAATCCCTATAGGAATGGTGAAATTTTGTGATGATTTGACTTTGGAATTAGGTGTAAGGTGAGTAGTCTTCCCACTTCCAGACTTGATCTTCCTTTAGGAGCCCCTTTCAACCCAACAAGAGTGTGGGATGGAGTGGAGGCAAGGTCATGTTAAATGCCAGCTCTAGAAAAGACAATGCATATGCAAATGAGAAAGGCTCATTTTGATGCATAAAATCCTTTCAAGCACGCCAATCTACCTTATGTCTCTATTCTGGATGCTAAAGCGGGTGATTAAGGCTATAAACAGACTTTCTTTGAGGTGGTGGGACTCTAAAGAAAAAACCTCATTCAGTTAGATGGAAAGTATTTGTTCAGACAAAAGGAAAGGGAGTCTAGTTGTGAAATGTCCATCAACAATGAATAAAGCTCTTCTCAATAAATGGAATTAAGGGTATTATGCCAATATGAGGGCTCTTGGAGAAAGTAATGATCCAAGAATATGGATAGGAAGATGGAGGATGGTGTTCTAAGGAGTTATTAAGGGGTACCATCTGGGTTTTTGAAAGTTCATAGGGAGGACATGGAACTTCCTAAGTAATAGAACTTCCTTTTTTAGTGCGAAATGGTCAACAAATAAGATTTTGATAGAATAAGTGGTGCAGTGATGAGCCTTTCAGTACTACATTCCCCTCTTAGTTTGCCCTAGTTACTTCTACAGATGCTTGGGTGACATATGTTTGGGTATTTGATGGTGGTTAGTATGGATAAGCCCCTTGTTTTTCTAGGCCTTTTAACAACTGCGAGTTGAAAGAAGGGTTTTTTTTATAGATTAGGGAAACGAGAAAATATCAATTAATAAAAAAAATGTGAGCCAAAGAGACAACCCAACATATATACATGGGGAATACAGAGGGAGCCCAAAGACTTGTACAAAAAGGGGGCAAACAAAAAACTTACCATCCCAAAACAGCTAATACCTAGAGAATGCACAAGAGAATTCTTACAAGAGAATATCCACATTAAAAATCATCCTAACCCAGGAACTTAGGGTACGAATAAAGGAAAACTTCAGTCTACTATGGGAAAATATGGCATCTTCAAAAACCTATTATGTTTCTTCCAACTAGGAGTTGGAAGAAGTTGACCGTTTTCTATTAAGGATCCAAGCAAAAAAGGTTTATAAGGTGGAGGAGGATAAGGTGGTTTGTGTGTCCTCACATTGCAACAAATATTCTGTTACGTACATTTACTTTATGTCAGAGCTGGAGATTCTATTTTATCCACGCTTCGCTTTCAAGGATCTTGTGTACACCTAAATTGACTTTCATTTCTTGAGAAGCCTCTTTACCAAAACCCTTCACTTTGTATCAAATTAAGAGCTACTGACCTACTCCCTTTGGTGTATCTTGGATCTTTCCCTCTTCAATTAGGGAGGTACTCCATGGGTGGCATGATTCATTTATGGGTAAAGCCCATAAAAAGACTTGGACTGCTGCCCTGTTGTGTATTTTTTGAACAGTTTAGAAGAAAGATAACTCAGGTATGAGCATTCGGACATGAGCTAGGATGAAATTTTCTTTTGCTTATAACTTGTGGTCTAGGTATAAGGTGCATACGGACATGAGCTCTTATTCTTTTATTTCCTTTAATGATTGACTTAGTTCCAAGTAAGGGCAGGTAATGTTTTTGCTTACTTCCTTTCTTTCTTGGGAGATTTTTTTTTTTTTTTTTGTAGTATACTTCCTCTATACTTAAGAGAGGCTTTCAGCATCTCATTCTTTCTAATGCATACACATTTCTTGCTTTAGAAAAAAAAAAGTAGCTAGAAACCACACTATACAGAATAATGGAATTTGGAATGCATGTCCTTTAGAATAAGTGGACAGTGTAAATGATTTAATCAATGCTCCCAGCTTGACCAAGTTATGTTTGAGGTCACCTGCCTAGACCCAATGTAGTGGCTTAGACATTGCCCATACCACAACGTCGGTGATGGGGAAACCAACCAGAAGCTTTTCCATGTTCCTATCTTCCACTGACTTCTCTATGTTTCCTATCTTCCAGCTTTCTTTGGAAGTAATGCCAAGATTTACAGATGTAATCTATTATGCATAATTAAAGGAAAACAAAAAATAAAAAGAAGGCTCTTTTTTGGGGGGATAAGCAAAGGGAATTCATTGAAATCAGGCTGGCAAAACAACCCTAAAAAGTGTATACAGGATGTACACAACAAAGCCCCAAGGCCTATACAAAAGAATAAAAAAGAAACAAAAGACTAACTAAAAATCTAGCCAAGGCACCAGCTTTCCTGATTAGTTTATTTTTTTCAATGCGCAAAAGGGAAGGCTCTATATTAAACAACAGGAAAAAAAAGATTAGTTTTAGACAAGGTTTTTCAATATCTGTTGGTTGTATGATGCGGTAATTATTTCAGACTTCTGTTTTGACAGTAGAAAAAAAATCAATTTTGAAGAATGGATACTGCAGTTTATTATTAGCATTTATGCTGAATTCTGAAAATTTGGAATCAACTAAGATAAAGGTAACACAATTAGAATACACAACCATTAACAACAATTTGTTATAAGGGTTCAAACACTTTCAACCATAGTTTTATCAACCATGTAAGATCATCTGCAGAAAGCGATATGATGAGAACTTCCTAGACAATCCAAACGTGCCAAACACCACACACTGATGCAGAAAGTGGTTTGTACATCCTTCTCTTTTTTTCTTCAGATGGGTGAGAAAACTTTAGGTAAAGTTTGGTTCTAGGGAAGTAATAAGATAAGAAAATGTACCAAGGACCAATGATTTGTCATGTTTGGTTTACCATGGACAATGTGAAATAAACAAATATGATTAAAATTAGTTAAAAACTTACCTGCTTTCAAATTATTCTTTACGTTCTTGGTTGGGTGGTAGGTATATACTTTCTATACCTTTTTTTGCTTTTCTTGTTGAGCCATCTGTATACCCCTTGTACACCCTAGGGCTTGGCCCTTTTTTATTAATATATTTCCTCTGTTTACGTATCAAAAAAAAAAGTATATAAAAATAATTATTAATTGTGAAACTGTTTTTTATTTTCCTTTACTTTCTCTTCCTTAAATATTAGCTCTCCATTTTCATTCCACCACCTTTTCCTTGGTACTTTCAAAGTCCAACACAACTTACATCATTTTCAAGCCAAGTCTCTACTTTAGGGTTCATTAGGTGATATATTCCACTACTTGAGGTGTTCTCTTAAGCTGGTGCAAAATTTTTGTTGGTATGTAACGAAAGAAAGCTTGGAAGGCTACTTCCTTATGCTTATTTTGGACCATTTGAAGGGAGGGAAATAGGAAAACCTTTGATAATTGTGAAAACATTAATATTTGATTAGAATTTCTTTCTTCCTTTGGGAATTGGGTTAGTTTGCATTGGCAAGGGAGTAGATCCATGTTGTACGTAGATTTTATGAATTGGGCAGGCGCAATGCTTCAAATGTATAGTTAATTTTTGTATTGTCAGTTAGGTATTCTTCTCCTGTTTGTTCTATATTTACCTATCAAGAAAAACTGGCAAACCTTTCTCCTAATTAATGAGGAAGAAGCCGTGAATTTATTGGGAGAAGAAGTGTTCTTTTCCTTCTTTTCTACCTATGAGTGTTTGTCAAGGGAAGGAAAGTGACTATCAAATTAATTAATGAGACATTTGAATAAGGTCATTCTTTCCCCATAGTTTCTGTTCAACAACTCAACGAAGACTAAATATTGGGCACTACTACCAGTGTTTTAGTTATTATTTCTGTATGGCAAGTTGGAATTAATTTCATTGTGATCAATGTCATGCCTACAATGAGCAATAAAAAATTTGATAACTTTATTAGCTTCGAATTTCAAACAAAAATATCAGCTTATATATCAGCGTGGATATAGCAATCTAAGCAGTGATGTTTCATAATATGAAGTCGGTGTTTTCCCAAGAGAAGAAAATGAGGGATCCGTCGAGACATACCTTTGCGTAGGGGAGTTTCTCTCCTTGTTCTCTACCGTGACTTGCTAAGGAAGCCCTCTCCTTCGTCAACTGCACCCCTTCTCTAGCCCTGACTTTCATCGTTGAAGATTTGGGCAAGGGTGTTCCCACTACTAATCTCAATCTTATGGGTTTTAAGAGCCCCCCATGCCCACTAACTTCAGACCCATAGAATAGGTCATCAACTCCCTCTTGGCCTAATAACATCGGACATCAACCCTCATCAATTCTATGGGTGGGTTGCTACTTTCTACGACCCCATTAACTGCCCCTCTTTTTTCAAAACTGATTTCGTCTCCCTCCACGTCCGAAACCCTATTCTCATCCGGCATGGGAAAAGGAGAGTGGTTTCTGTTACTCTCTTCGCTTTCGACTCGTCATCCTGCAAAACTCTGTATTTACTTCTCCCCTTCCTGCCCTCCAAAAACCTGGTCTGAAGGGCTGTCTCATCCATCCCCCTCCGTAACACTGACAGTTGTTGACTCTGAGTCTCAGCAACTTCACCGTCACCTGTTCCCACACATATGCCATAGTACGAACCAAAAACAAAGTCTAATAAATAACTGAATTTATTTTTTTCATTACCCGTATGAAATTAAATAAGAATTCAACATTTTCACGTACAAAGTTCACTATTTTGAAAATACAACACATAAAAGGGAAGAGTACTTATTATATTATAATTAAAATATTTAACTTAAAAAGAAGTTAAAAAAAAAAAAATTGATGTTCCAACTTCCAAGTATTAAACGCACACGTGTCATAACACGAAGAAAAAAAAATTTAATAAAAAATTGAATATATGTATTTATTTTTTTCACCACTAGTAAGAAATTAAGTAGGAACATAAAAAAAGAAGGGTCGAATATAAATAAAGATAATTTATTATATTTTAACTAAAATATTTAACTTAAAAAAAAATTAAAGAAAAATATGTGATGTTTCAACTTCCAAGTAGCAACCGCACATGTTCTCATCACGTGCCATAGAATGAAACAAAAAAAAGTCTAATAAATAACTGAATATGTGCATTTATTTTTTTCTTTACTCTTTAGGAAATTAAGTAGGAATTCAATATTTTCATAATAGAAAGTTCATCATTTTAAAAAGATAAGACAAAAAGGGGAGGGTCCAGTCTAAACAGAGATAATTTATCATATTGTAATTAAAGTACTTAGCTTAAAAAAAATATATGATATTCCAACTTCCAAGTAGTAAGCCCACATGTGCTCATCAAGTACCATAGTAAGAAGCCAAAAAAAAAGTCTAATAAATAATATCAGCTTACATTATTTATGCCTTATTTGTAATTATTTCTAAATCAATAGATTGAAAATTCCTTCAAAAATTTACTTCATTATTTTTAATTTTAATTAATGATTATAAATTATTTGTTTAGTTTACTCTATGTTATGTTATGTTATTTTATTTTATTTATTTATTCATTTATTTATGTTTATCTTTTAACTTGCTCTCAAGTTTTGATTTTCAATAGAATTAGAGTAAATACTAAATACAGTTAAAATATAAGAATACTGGCTGATTCTTGATTTCATTTTTTGAATTTTTATTAATTTCACCTCTTAATAATTTCATCGCGTTAAAGCATCATTTCAGTAAATTTGCAAATTAAAAATTCATTGAATAATAATTATTGTTTCTTTTTTTTTTTTTTTTAGAAATTTTGTTAGGATATGGAGAGGTAAGTTTTAAAGTTGGTAAACTATTGGAAATGGCTAATGCAAAAAAATCAGGAGGAAAATATTTTTTATTTCCTAATTTGATTTTTACTTTATTTGCAATTCTAAAAGTTGTTGTTGATAAGTTTTGAAATTAAGTTTATCTTTAAAGTTATATTTATTTGCAATTAAATATTTTTTGGTAAGTTTAAATTTATTATTTTACTTAAATTGGTATCTATGTTTGAAGCATTTTAGAATTAGGAAACTCCGATTACTAATAAATAGATACATTAAGGTTGTAATTCTACGAAATCTTGTCATGAACAGAGGAGCACTGCACGGATATAAAAACTCCAACAAGTAAGTGCATCAGATCAGGTGATTACTGAATTATTTAGGCATGTTTGATGACTATTTTTAAAAAACGTTCTTGAAAATAATTAAAAAATAAATAAATAAACACTAAAATAATGTTTTTTGAAAAATTTTATTTATTAAATTTAGTATTTTATGTGTTTTTTATGTTTTTCATAGCCAAAAAAATTAGGAACCAAAAGATGTTCCTTTTATTTTTCTTGTTATTCTTGTTTTTGAGAACATAAAATGGTTTTTAAAAATTGGAACCAAATTTTTTTTTTTTCAAAATTGTGTACAAGGAGTAAAAAAAATAATTACAATATTGAAAAAAATGGTTATGTAGAATATAAATATTAAAATTAGAGAATAAAAATTAAATTGATAAAATAAATAATGGATTTACTCCCAGTAACTATTTGATGTTGGGTATAAAAACTCAATGTACATATCAAATAATACATTCGAAAGAGAAGTTACAATAAAATTAGAGTAAATACAATTTAAAATTTAAAATGAAAATATTGTTTTATTCTTGATTTGGTTTTCTTTTGAGTTTCAGTTAATTTCATCCCTTATACTCAAGGTTACCTTTCTCATCAAGCTTGACTTTTTTTTCTTTTTGGTTGACATCTATTAATTTTATTATGGAGACTCTATTTGTATGGAAACTCGAATATGATTATTTTATATCTTACCCATTTCTTTAATCAACTAAGTCATAATACCATTTTTTTGTGAGATCATAGATGTACTGACCAGACGGTAAAGCTTTATCATGTCTTGATTCATTTGTAAGGCTGAAGCTGAGATCATTAGTTAAGGTATAAAGACCTCGGCAATGTGCATCACATGTCGATAATGAGTCAAGTCTCATTAGCCAAAATTGACTAATTAGAATGATAATAGCTTTATTAAAATTATATTATTATCTTTAATCTTATCGATGATGTGGAAGAAGATTCATTAAATACTATTTAAATACAAACATTATAATTTAAATCCTTCAAGTTCGAGTTTATTATCTTAAAACTATACTGTATTAAAAATAAAACCTTCATGTTCATGACCTAAATTTAGATCTCATTAACTAAATAATATAGTGAAATGAAAAGTTTTTACCCAATGTGAGGAATAGGAAAGTTTCTATTTCTATCAATTTTTTTAACTTCTATTTATACATTAATGCTTTCTTTATTTTCTACTTATGTTTTCTATAAAATATACCCTTTAACTTCTATTTGTTATTATTCTTAGAAGATGGAGATATGTTATTTAGAAAGGATTTGTTTTATTTGTTATTTCATTTTACAACATGACAAATAGCTTTTTATAATTCGTATGGGGGTTTAATAAACTTTTCTTACAAAGAGGGTAAATTAGAGCTAAATAACTTCAAGCCGTTGTGATTAGTGTCGATGGGTCAATTCGATCTTAGTATGATGTATGAATGGGCCATATCAACATTCATTCAAACTGAGCCGACACGAATAATAAACGTGTCAACGATAAGCTAAACTAAACCTTCATTTATTGAAGCATTAGGTATTGGCGGGTCCAACATGAATCTTCGACCCATTCAATTTGATTATTTAAAAAGAATAAGAGCGCAATTAATCATCCATACATGTTTAACTTGCAAATAACCTATTAAATTTAACATGTTTGTTAATTTTGTGGATTCAATTAATAGGAATTTTAATTAATAATTCATATTTAACACTAGTAATTTATTAAATAAGTTGAAATATTAATATAATAATTAATGGTCAAGTGAATTGAGTCGTGTTAGGCTTGTCAGCCTTGAACTGTAATCCGTTATTAACGATGTTAAGTGGTCGACGGATATGGCCTGAATACGATTATCTTTCAGCCCAAACCCGCCCCAAAACCGTGTTGGGTTAGGTGTAGGTAATACACGTGTCGTGTTAATTTTGTCGACCACCATTGGTAGGTAGGTTAAGGGAGAAATGTGTAATGGTGAAGCACAGAAAAGAAGCACAAAAACCATTGAGATAGGAGGGATATTTTTCAACTCACTAAAAGAAAAATATCAGTCCCAATTTTCTATCAATCAATCAAGGAATTCAAATGGTATTTTTTTATGTTAATTATGAGTTTTTCCAAGTCAAATTAAAGAAGAAAGATGTTTCCTTAAAGACTTTTTTTTTTCCCAATTTTCTATCGAATTCAAATGGTATTTTTTACTTTAATTATGAGTTTTTCCAAGTCCAAATTAGAAGAAAGATGTTTCATAAAAGAGCTTTTTTAACGGTAATAAATGTTGTTTGGATAATATCCCATCTTTAAATGTTATATAATACATATACATTACTCCTCATTACAACTCTGATCGCTCCATTGGAGGAAGATGACGGCTTCTTAACCATTGGATGCATCTGCAACCTTCCCTCTCACTGTCTCCTCCCCACGTTCTCACAGTAAGTAATATTAGAAAAGTGGGACTTATTATCAAGCCCTAGTTATGATAAATCTTCTTTTCTTAGTTTGTTCAATTACCAAATACTTTGTTCAAGCTAAATATGCAGCTTTTCTAAAAAACATCAGTACCATATCCAAAATTCCATATTAATACAAAATTTTCTAACTCTCAATATTTAAAAATTAAGAAATTAAATAATTAAAACAAAGATTTGGGCTCCCATAATACAAGGCGACCACTCAAATTTTGTAAATAATCTTAATTACTAAGCTAGTTACTTAAAAAGATTAAATAATGATTTAGGGTCAATCGGGCAGTAGGCCAACCGGACTAAACCCACATAGTTCTGCATTATCAAAATGGTCGGATTAGTTTGGCCCGGTTTTATTCGGGCCATAAATTTTACAACTCAACCCTCTAAAAAATCGGGCCAACCCATATTATAGCTCAACCCCCTATGATGCACTCAATTGAGGGAAGGAGGCAATGGTAAAATTTGTTATGATTGTGTGTGTGTGTATTATTACTAATTGTTATGGTGTTGAAGCTTTGATGGACGAGAATGCAAATTTAAAACCTTGAAGATAAAAAATCAATAATAAAAATCTGCTGAGAGGTTTTAACATGGTTCGGCCAATCATTCCTATATACATTCGTAGATGAGAGAGAATTTTTCACTATTCTAAAAATCAGTCTGATATTGGAATATCTCAGTATTAAGAGCCAGTAGGAAAAATTGAAAATCATAGGATGTCATATTCGCGAGGAAAATATACCGTAAAACTCCCCAATATCTCAAGCTACGACATCTATATAGCCTTTGCACAGCTGCTCTCTTTTGTAGCTTTTCTAACTAGGAATTATGGATGATTCTTTCTGAAAGAAACAAAAGAAAAAACATGGCAATGAATTCTCACATATGCAAGTTTTTCAAGTTATGCCGTTTATTGTTCTTCCTTCTTCGTCCTGGAGATGGAGGTGATCATGTACAAATGTCAAAGATTTCTTTAAAAAAAAAAAAAAAAATTGATGGGTATGATAGATTTCTAAAAATTAACAGACATAGAAATGGATGAAGGAGAATTTTTGAACAACCAATAAAGATAAATACGCTGTGAACTAGTGCCTTAGATACCGATCGGCCAGGTAAATCTAAAGAAGATCTAATAACCCTCTAAAAATTCCACCCAATATGGAGGTTGGGCCAAAGATCAATACAAAATAAACCACATTTCACTGAAAAACAAATTAAAAATCATAAAATAAACGGTTTAAATCAGTGTTTTTAACCATATTCAGAAGTCATTTGTGTAAATTGATAAATATAACATGGGTATTTTGGTCACTTAAGAGGAAAAAAAAAAACGAGAGCCGTAAAGCGGAAAGCGATAAAGACTATTAGGCGAGAGTGTGAGCAGGAAACCCACCGGCGAAAAGCTACGGGGCAATGAACCTTTGATATTTCAGCGATCTTAAGGAACATGGGCAGGGATCCAAGTGGGGCGGGAGATTTCAACCGCCATTATCGGGGAGCGCGTGGTTGGCGGTAGAAGTTGGTGCGGTAATGTGTAAAAAGACTAAAAACATATCTCATATCTTTATTTCCAAAAACTACCCTTAAAATTTCCAATATATTCAAGCCCAAATGTCAGAATCATAACTACAAAGTGACAAAGATTGACAGCAACCTACATCCGAATTCCCAACTATTTAAAAATGAGAAAAATTTTCTTTTGACTCCATTAGTTTAGGAATAATCATAAAAAACATATATAAAAAATATATATAAATACTATGGTTTTTATAAATAAAAAATTGACATATATTAACTTAGATACTATCTTAATAAATTATAAGTATTATGTTGGGTGGTGTTTATTTTTTGACTTAATACTAAAAGTTATTCAACTTTCAGCATTAAGCTGTTTTGTTTTTAAAATTTTTCACGACTTATTGTTGAAATTTTTTATAAAAATTTTGAATAAAAAAAGTGAAAATATTTGGTTTTTTCTATTTAAAAAAAATCATTTTCTACTAAAATAAAAAAAACTCCATCGTTACTACAGTAAATGAGAAAAGTGTCTGTATTCACCAGTGATAACAATGGAATGGTTTGAATAAGCCGACCTCATCCAGCTGAACATTTGGTCGAACTTGTCTCATTTAAAAATTAAATAGGACAAGGAGGGATGAGAAAATTCTCAAACCCGTATTTGATTTTTGTTTTTATTTTTTATTTGTTTTATATTTGTTTTTTTATTTTCCATTCTATATTAAAATTAATATATTTCATAAAAAAATAAAAATATTATAAATTTTTATAAATTCTTTATTAAAAAACATTCTAATTATTATTATTATTTATATTAAAATTATAAAATAAAATAATAAAAATTATTTTAAAAAATATAATCGGGGCGGCGGGAGTAACAATACTTGAACTTGTCTGAGGCACATCTGCCGGTTGAAAATAGCTCAAACCTACTAAAACTTTATTACCAAATTAAAAGCAGACTACGTCTAGATTAAGAGCGGCGGCGAGATCTCGAAAATAATGCATCTTGGATTGTCATCACATAAACTATTCAATGTTTAAAAACAAATGTTTAATACTTAATAAACATATTAAGTGCTATTCGATACCCAAGCTCAAAAAAATTATATTGACGTAAGTAAAAAAACAAACACCACCTTAGTCTATCTACTCTAATAGTAACTAGGGCATTAATTTAGTACTTACCGTTCATTATAAAAATATCTAGATAATATCATACTTTAAACATAATTATTTTCTATAAAGTTTTACTAACATGTATTTTACATTATTCATGCCTTATTTGTAATTATTTCTAAATCAATAGATTGAAACATTCCTTCAAAAATTTACTTCACTATTTTCAATTTTAATTAATGATTATAAATTATTTGTTTAGTTTACTCTATGTTATGTTTATATTTATTTCTTTCTTTATTTATTCATTTGTTATGTTTATCTTTTAGCTTTACTCTCAAGTTTTGATTTTCCAATAGAATTAGAGTAAATACCAAATACAGTTAAAATATAAGAATACTCGCTGATTCTTGATTTATTTTTTGAATTTTTATTAATTCACCTCTTAATAATTTCATCGTTTAAGCATCATTTAAGAGGAATTTTTTTCTGAAATTAAAAATTCTAATTGAATAATAATTTAGTATTTTATTAATAATTTCTTATAAATTATTTTTATTGTTTCTTTTTCTTTTTTTTGAGAAGAATTTGTTAGGATAATAAGGAGAGGTAAGTTTTAAAGTTGGTAACCTTTGAAATGGCTAATGCAAAAAAATCAGGAGGAAAAATATTTTTATTTCCTAATTTGATTTTACTTTATTTGCAATTCTAAAAGTTGTTGATATTTGAAAGTAGTTATCTTTAAAGATTATATTTATTTGCAATTAAATATTTTTGGTAAGTTTAAATTTATTATTTTACTTAAATTAGTATCTATCTTTGAAGCATTTTAGAATTAGGAAACTCTGATCACTAATAAATAGATACATTAGGTTGTAATTCTACGAAATCTCGTCATGGACAGGAGAGCACTACGCGGATATAAAAACTCCAACAAGTAAATGCATCCGATCAGGTGATTCTTGGATATTGACATGTTTGATTATTATTTTTAAAAAACGTTCTTGAAATAATTTAAAAATAAATAAATAAACACTAAAATATTATTTTGAGATTTGTATTTATTAATTTAGTATTTTATGTGTTTTTATGTTTTCATAGCCAAAAATTAGGAACCAAGGATGTTCTTTTATTTTCTTATTATTCTTGTTTTTGAGAATATAAAATAGTTTTCAAAAATTGGAACCAAAATATTTTTTTTTTTCAAAATTGTGTACAAGAAGTAAAAAAAAAATTACAATATTGAAAAAAATGGTTATGTAGAATATAAATATTCCAGAGTAGAAATAAAATCTAATTGATAAAATAATAATGGATTACACAATAACTATTTGATGTTGAATTTATAAAAACTCAATGTACATATCAAATAATACGTTCGAAAAGAGAAGTTACAATAAAATTAGAGTAAATACAATTTAAAATTTTAAAATGAAAATATTGTTTTCCTTGATTTGGTTTTCTTTTGATTTCAATTAATTTCATCCCTTATACTCCAAGAGTTGCACCTTCTCGTCAAACCACTTGACTTACTCTTTTTGGTTACAGTATCTATGTTTATTATGGAGCTTGAATATGAAAACTCTTTAATCGATGAAGTCATGTCTCATTTTTGTGAGATCACCAGGTGTATGCTTCAGCAGACGGTAAAAACTTTTATCATGCAGTTGTATTTGTAAGACTCCAAGTCTTATTAACTAAAATTATTTAATTAAAATGATAATGGCTTTAATAAAATGCACCTTATTATCTTTAACCTTATCGATGATGTGGAAGAAAGATTCATTAAATACTATTATTTAAATACTGGCTTATTATAATTTAAAATACTTAAGTTTGTTCGTTATGTTTAGAAATATTGGTTTCATCATTTTAAAATAAGCCTTGAACATAAAAGGATCTTATTAAAAGAGTTGTACACACTAAACTATCTGTATTAAAAATAAAACCTTCGTGTTCACACTATCATTCTTCCTTAATTTAATGACCTAAATTTAGATCTCATTAATGAAATAAAGAGAAGTTTTTACCCAATGTATGAGGAATAGGAAAAGTTTATATTTCTATTTTTTTTTTACTTCTATTTACTTGCATCAGTACTTTCTTTATTTCTACTTATGTTTTATATAAAACATACCTTTAACTTCTATTTGGAAATTATTATTCTTAAGAGATAGAGATTTGTTATTTGGAAAGGATTTGTTTTATTTGTTATTTCATTTTTTACAACTTATGACGAGTAACTTTAGAATTCGTATGAAATTTAAATAAATTTTTCTTACAAAAGAGGGTAAATATATTAAACCTAAATAACTTCAACCCTATTAGAAATTATTTAAGTAACTTGATTTTCCCCCTTTTTATTTCTCTCATTAAGTATATTTGAATTATATTTTATATTGTGTATATTTTTTAAAATGTTCATAATAAGGAAACCTAAATTTTATTTTTCTCTTTGATTTTTTTTTAAGATTTCACATAACTTACAGGAACGTTCTAACAAAAATCAAACTAGATTTAACATAGGTTGTCACGATTTACTTGTTGGGTTGTTCTTCTATTTCTTATTATCTTGATTTTTGTTTTATTTTGATTTTGTAGATTCTTAGTTTAAGTAACCTTAAAATTGTGATTTAATATAAACAACTAACTTCTTATTCAATAAATCTTGCTCATTCTAAAATATTTGTTGCATTCACTTCTTTTTTCTTTAGATATACAATAACAATAGCGGAGTGTGAGAAAATTTACATATGATGAAAGAAAATTTGTGTCTCTTAGTCGGATCTTCCATTATAACTTGCAGTATGAAATATTATCGCATATGCCTTATCAAGATCATATTCCCACTTTTAAATTTTATACATGTAAATCATGGCGATTTTGTTTGTTCTTACTTTCATACAAAAACAACAGCCGATCTATCTTTTTTGCTTCTCAGTTCAAAGATCAATATTATCATTGAGTCCATCTTACAACACTATCACATGCTGTCCGAACGACTCTGGCTGGTAAACATCTTATGCTCGAATTTTGGTTATTACTTATGGAATCATCATTAGTATCTAAACCAGCTATCATTTTCTTTAATGTTTTTGGTGAAATTCACTTCGGGTTATCATCGGAACTTTTACCAACCATAATTTATTTTCCTCTTCTCCCCCAATGGTTCAATTAAATTGTTTGTGTTAAGATTGTATACATCGCTCGAATTTACATAATTAAACGAGGAAAACAATTGTACTATTAATGGATCCGTCGACTTTACAAAGAAGTTGTAAGCGTTTTTGTATGTCGATTGCAATCAGTTACTATAACAGAATAACTATCTTAGATGTCAATGGAAGGTGGCAATTTTAATCCTAAAGACCACTGACTACTTTTAGAATTTGAGGAACCATTTGTCGTCAAAATCCCATTGAATCTTGTCAGTGATGGAAGTTATTCAGCTATCGCTGTGAACGGTAAAGAAGGGCATAAACTGCCTTTATAAACTTCAGACATAAAATGGATTGGAATCGAATAAACATGTTGAGATTTGGTGTAGATATTGTATCTTAGATTATAGTGGATCATGGGCAAGCATGGCAAGGTTTTGAAAGATGAAACATGGAATCTCTTTCTAGGTTTCAAGGCAAATACATGGTATTCTATTGACGATACCAAAAGTACCCATTAAGATGAAGATGAGTTTTGAACAACAATGCATATAATTTATCTGGATCAATGTATTCTACATGGATTAAACCCATGTTTGAATTCTTGTATACTTTAGGTTATTTAATACGTACATATTTCTTTAATTTATGATTATAATTACAGTAAATTTCTTGTAAGAATTTTATGAATATAAATATTATACTGATATTTTTTATTCAAGAAATATTTGACCATTTTAGTGTCCTATCATTCTTCCTTTCAATCATTAATACTTGTTTAATTAATTACATGTATGCAAGTAAATACTAGAAAATGTGATATTGGTTTTTAAAACCAACCAAAACCTAATTTTTAAAACCAAGCAAGGCGCCTTAGTATCTCACGAATCTAAAGCAAAAGAGGCCAACTTGACGAAATCATAAAAGTTTCATAGATTTTTAACGTTTTTCAATATAATGATTTATTAACTTATAATTAAAATTGACTATTTTATATATCTTTTAATTTTTGTTCATATTTTATAATAATTATATTAATTTTTAGTATTTCTTTAAAATTATAAACCTATTCTTATACTTTTTAAATTACCTTTTTATTCATTGATGTCATTTAAAGAAATTTATATTATGTGTGTTTGAAAATTTATATCAAACCCAGTAATAAAAAGATTGAACACATATTTTCATAATTATGCTTAAAATTGTTCTCATATCGTGTGTGTTTTTAAGCTCCTTCCATAATTTTCAGCGATAGCATATAATATAACCCTTAAAATTTTTATATCGGTATAAAGATAAATTCAACTTTCATGAGAACTTCACATCCTACTTTGGGCATCCACAGCCTCTCAAAAGTTAATAAGATATAATCTAATCTAATGAATCCCAAGGTCACTTATCCTTTGACTAGGTGATTGACTTATCTATAAACTTTAAGTATCTTGAGAAAATAAATAGAATATTTTAGAAAGTTTATTATTTTCTTCAAATTAAGAATGTATGTAACGTCTTAGTTTGATATTTGCTAAGTAAAGAACCTCAACTTTAGGCTAATTGCTCCCATTAAAATATTTATTAACTAACGCGAGTCTGCTAACTAGGATCACTCTTATTGATCATTTTATTATCAGAGGCATGAATTACAGAGCCTCTTCGTTGAAGGCCGTGAACACTAAACATTCATAAACTCAATTGTTTAAAAACTTGAGTGTTTGAAGATTATGTCATTGTGCTTGTTCTTAAATTGAGCCAAATTTGATATCAATTTATAATTTAACAAATTTCTATAGTCGAACTAATTACAGAATAAGCGTTATAAGCATCCCAAGAACACATAATTTTAGAACATCTAAAAGATTCTATTCACTTTAATTTAATAATTTAAATATCTTAAAACAACAATACGATCTTAATTAAATCTATCCCATTTATAATAGAATTAAATTATATATTGTTTTAATAATTAATTCTTGTTCTAAAATATAATTAATTCACTAGTAATATAAATTAAATTATATATCGACTTTTCTTTATTTATCTTCAGAAGATAAGTCTCATTAAAATATAATTTCTTTTTTAATCTTGTTAAATATAAATTTAATTTCTCCTCATCAAAATTAATTAAGTAATTTATCTATGATTTTTCTCACAAAAAAAAAAAAACTCAGAAAACAAGAATAATCCAAAATATTAAAATTGTTTATAGAGATATTCAAAATTAAAGTTATCATGTTTTCAAAAAAAAACTTTTAAACCTAACAAATTAGGTTTTCAAAATTTCAATAATTACCGCATTTTTTTAATTTTTTTCATTTACATAGTACGTCCTCTTGTTCTAAAACCACAAAGAACAAATAATAACCCGTATAATCAAAAAAAAATGATTTTCATTTTTATTAACCTATAAAATCTCAAAGTCTTAAATCTGGAATCTAGAAAACCATCATTACCGGATATTTGGAATCCGGGACGTCCGTATCAAAAATCTATGATTTCATATGCAACGAAAGAAAAATAAAATTACATCTGTAGGAATGGAGCGATCAGTGAATCTTAAAACAATAATAACCGATTTGCGGAGTGCTTGACCACAGAGTGTAGGCTCTAAGAACAATCCAAAATTTTTTGCTTTTCAGATGTGGGACAAAGAAATTATCTTCCTCTGAAAATAGGTTTTTTTTGTTGTTACCCTAAACCTAAATATAAGTTATATTTATAATAGGGTTTAGTGAGTCATTTGAATCGAACTGCAATACTTGGAGCTATAATTAGCCCCATACTATAGTTCAATGGTCCAAACTTAATTCAAACTCTAATTTGCTTATGCGGGCTTGAATTCTAACTAGAGAACACCACAAAACACTTGAAGATCATGCTTAAATGGATGACAAACAAAAGAGCCCTCCACGAGTCATGAAAAACTTGCTTTTAACATCAAAGAAGCAAGTGAGGCCATCGGTACATATAAGTATATTTTCTAATAACCACACACTGTTTCTTCTGATTATTATCATTAGACCCCTTGACACATTTCAGCTAAAGGCCTTTTTGCATGAAACCATTCGCCCAGCAGTTTCTTTACAATCACTTCTATGTATTAATTAATTAATAAAAGGAATAATTAATGTTGCCTTGTGCCACTTATGTCCAACAAACATAAGCCAGAACTTAGTTGGACAAATATGAGGCTTAAGAAATTGTTCCATAAATAGGGACGTGTCCAGGGTCTATTATGCTGCATGTTTAGGTGAGTTAGACCAGTGTGGACATCAATTTTGGAGGAAAATTGTATCCATATACCAGCTAGAACTAGAACCAGGGACAAAAAAATCAGTTTTTTCGATAGAAATATTACCGAAAAATCGGTTATCGGCCGGCACCGAAGAGATATTGGCAACCGATAATCGGTGGAAAAAACCGGTTGAGGAAAAAATCGGTGGAAATCGGCTGGCAATCGATTGAGGAAAAAATCGATGGAAAATCGGTAAAATCGCGCTATATAATTCCGATATTTAGTAATTAAAATTGAGACTTTATCTGCCGCGTGTTGGAATTTCTGAAAAAATATCAGTAAAATATTGATAAATATCGGAGATATATCGATAAATATCGAAAATGTATCAATAAATGCTCAATGTAATATCAATAAATATCGATAAAATATCGGTAAATATCGAGTAATGCTCCGACTATTTTGGCTTAAGATAAAATCCATGATTTAGAGAATTAAATCACAATGGTTTTTGACCAATCAATGACTATTTGGCTCAAAAAACTCTATAATGCAATAAAATCATACAATTTGTACAAACTCATCCATACACATCAGCTCCCATTTAATACTCAAATTATTTTTTGCTTTTGTAATTTATTTCAATGTTTAAAGATCTGATATGAATATTATCTTCATCAAGATAAGATACTTAAAAATGAAATAATGTAATAAATGCATCGGTCTTCATTTTGGTTTAAATGATTTATCAGTAATGTAATTTACCGATAAATTATAATGATTATTGTTGTCAATAAGTGTACATTTGTATTTATCCTTTTATAGTTTAACGAAGTATTTATTGAATTTGAAAGTATTTTTGTTAATTTTGACTTTATCGATATTTTTGTCAAAATATCGACCGATATTTCCTTGATATATTAATAAAATCAAATCTGTCTATACGTAATTGCCCGATGTTTTGTTCGCCCAGTATATGAGCAGTTGTCGATCCTTGTTCTCTCAATAAGCGAACTAGACAACCACAAAACCACCTAAACCTAACTAATCCCATCCCATCCTGGGATCGTTCCACATTTCCTTATCAAAAGCAATGTCAATGAAGAAATGTAATGTAGAGCAGATAACATACTGATTCAGAAGTTGATTAATACTTTGGTGGGTTGCAGACAACTTCAAATCATGTTTGGTTTGACTGTCTTACAAATCTAGAAAGGTATCCATCATCTGTTGCAGAATCACAGCAGCCTGCATAATATCAATAATAACACTTAGTCCCAACTCCTAATGGCATTTTGGAAATTTTTTAAAATCTGGTGCAATTACCTCTGGAATTCATTAGATTTGAAGTCGGAGTCGTGTAGCATCCACCAGCATTTGGGCTCCCAATGGTTAAGCATCTTCAAGTATGAATTCAAGCACTAATTGCTCCCTTAAAATATGGATGATTCAGACTGCATAAACAGCACTAGCTGTTATTTAGATGATTAGGCTTGAAGCAATTAATGTTTCTTTATTTAAAAGATAAATAATTTTCACTTTTTTTACCTCTGACAGTTTTTCAAATTCTTTGCAAAATTATGTTAACCAAATGATTCCCTGTGTATTTTCTCATCAATTTTTAATTGTGAAAAGAGCTTTTAAGAGCACATTCATCATCCTCTTTAGATCCATAAACTGAAGCACAGGACAGATCCAGGGTTAACAGCATGTACACAGTGACCATCTTGAACCAAGTGCAAAAATAAGATCAACTACAACAGATAAACAAAATATTGAAGGAAATGTGAAATTTAATCAAGAAAATGATAAGTTAGCATGAAGCTCTCAAAGAAGCCATAGTATCGATTCCATCAAGAGCTATCCGGTTGCTTTTATGCCACCAGTCACATAACACAAACGAAGGAAGCTGAAGCCAGGCCCTCCTCACTTTCAGTATTATGCAATGTGAACAAGTGCTATCAGGAAACTAATGAGTGATGTACCATTACTCCCAAAATTGCAGCCTCAGCATAAGGAACAAGAGGAAGGATATTGTAGGCCTTTGAGGAAAAGATAATCATGGATGTGCAAGGGAGTAAAGAGGGATCTGCGAGCGTGCTGGTACCAAAGGCCTGCAAAAAAAAAAGGGATAATATATTGAGCTGGAAGTAGACATGACCAGCTGACCAAACAGTTGCATCCATTTTAATGAGCAAGCTTACCCCTGAAAAGAAAAATAAATCAAACTATTTGGTCCAATGAATTCTGAAAGGAAAATGTATCCTTAATGTAAAAACACACTCTCTCTCCTTCTCTATCGATCACTCTGTCTCCCTTCTCTCTCTTCCTATATTTATCTATATCTCTATCTATGTCTATGCATACATAACTCATTCAGCTTGATAATAATAGATTTTCAAGACTACCCAAATTCCTTGAAAATTGAATTCAGAACTAAAGGAATACTGAAATGGAACTTTGATTACTGAATTATTTATGCTTTTAATTCTAAATTCCACCTAAGGGAATCCAATATATCTCTTAAGAATAATGACCCGATGTTCATATCCAGATATAAGTTTAAAAATAAGCATTTTCAAAGAAAAACCTATTTTAAAAAATGCCTATCAAAACAGAAGAAACAACTCAAAGTAGACATAATGTTATCCAAATGACACATAGTAATTTCTAACTGGCACAAGCCACAAATCCTTTGTATACTATTTCTGAGTTGCTCATTTATTATGTGTGTAGGGTGTTGAAAAAGGATGGGTGGTTGGAGTTTAAGATTGGGACTGTCTGCATTCAAGCTTCCAGTCATTAGCATGATCTCTCCAGCTTTTGGAATGGCTTCTATATCTCTTTCCCTTCACTTAGAAGATATATCATCATTACTTTTCAGGAGAAAATGGTTCATGAAATGATAATATTACATCATAAAGTAGCTACAATCACACATGAAGATATTGGGCTTTACAATCATTTCTTTCTCTTGGGATGACTAAGAGCTCACCCAAAAAACCAAAGTAATTAACAAAAAAGTTCAAATCTTATTCCCATATAGAAATAATAAGATTTCATGTAAAATAATAGCATTGAAGTTGCAACTTCATCCATAAGAGAACTTAAAGTAGAAAATGCTAGTTGAAAACTTCAAGCTAGAATTTCATGGATAAGGATTCTGCAAGATATAAGTAACACATATTTAGAATGCAGCCAGTTTATTAGGTATAACATATATATAACTAGAAAGAATGACACGGTGATGAACAACAAAAAAAATACTTAAATATCATGTGGCAGTCCAACAACACTCAAGATATTTACCAGAAAGTACTGAAGAGCGCTCAAGAGATATTTTACTGAAAGAATGTATAATGAATCTTTCTGAGCAGACAAAGATTAATTATAACCAGCAGCTCCCCATAAGATAGCGTCTCTTCTTGAATTAAGTCAATCTTACTAAGTATAAAGAAGAAATAGAGCATTTTACATTTAGCAGTCAGCATATCAGCACATCAATCCCAAAACCTTTTTTTTTTCTTTCAACAAATTCTATCCTTGTCTGCATTATGCAATCTAGGCAGCTTGTTGTCCAGAAACCTACTAGAAAAACCCAACTCCTTCAAGGTAATTAAGATCTCTAACAAACTCTAGCAATTGCCATTGATTTTAGATTCTTGTCTGCAAACTTTTCAAACCACCTGTTGATTTTTCTAACCCATTATCAAAAGCATTAATGGGGATGAGAGATACCTAGAAATTGGATTTCTTGTTTTGAGTGCAGAGTCTACGAAACCTTTACTCACACTTACTCCGCCATGTCTATTAAGAGATGTCCTTTTCTAGAGAATTAGTGCGAATGAGCCCAACTAAAAGCTTGAAATATAAGCATGCTATGATGGTGGGTGTTAGTGTTGAATACAAAACAATATTAGACGAGAGAATCACCACAAATGAAAAAGAGAAACACCATCTTGTCTATGAAGATTCAAAGCACAATACAATCATAATAGTCTTCCAATATTTACCTTAGCTAGAGAAATAGTAATACCAGGCTATTCGTATGAACCATTCTTCTTAGTTTCTCGGCATATTTGCAGGGGAAATGGACTGTGCCCAAAGTGATGAAAGAAGAAGTGCAATCTGCCGGCTGCTCAGCCTCAGAGAAACTGCCTCCTGGGATGTAACAAATATAAAACCAATGGTAAAAGCAGATTGCGGTGCAGTCAGTGGAGGTCGTGGAACCACCCATACAACACATGTAACAAGCCTTGGCCATGATCTGGCCCGCTTTTGTTTTTATTTTTTCTTTTTTTCAATCAGAGCCAAGCACATACTTGACTGTCATGAAATCAATAAAACCCTAGGTTGATATAACTCAGTGTCATTTATATTTAAGCATACGTAAAAAAAAATTAACCCATTAGTTCAGGTCAATATGGGGCTGTTAGAGCTCTGGGCAACTCAGAGAAAAGCCACTACAATGGATAAGGTCTCTATAATAGTAGAAAAATTGCAGAACCTATCAATTCCCCAGTCTAAGTTGCTAGTGACATTTGCATCAGTTGCTAAAGGCATAGCTGACTTGCACTCAAACCTTATGTGCTCGACTAAATGACAACTTCATCTTATTCAGAATTCCGGTATTATTGTTGTTCAGTTCATCCTCTTTGTTCTCTTGGCAGATATTTTCCTTTGAGAAAGATTTTTCCATCCTCAGCTTCAGAAAAAGGGCAGCTGAGGAAGAAACACACAGTATGGTGCGAGCATCCTTGGAAGATCTGAGGCCTTCCTTGACTTACAGCTGATTGGAGATGGATGAGGGCAAACCAAAAACGGCACCAGGACAACAGAAAAAATGCGGTGAGCTCCAACTCGTGTTTCATGGTCTTGATGGACCATGGCTAGGGGTAACCGATGAAACAAAGCCTCAGAGAATGCCTAAAGGAAAATAAGAATTTCAAAAATTCAGATGCAAATTTGGCCTAAAAATGCAAATAACAGGAATAATGAATTGGTGCTCATGCCTTGTTTGAGTAACACAAATTTGGTATAGATGCTACGATTTGGGTGGTGATAAACAGAAGGCAGTTGTAGCTCTACCAGCTGAGTATAGATGAATGTTCTCCATCATTGCAGATATAGCATCCAGACCTGCCTCTCAACCTGTTCAACAATGAAAATCAGTTTTATATCCATCCTTTCTGAGGCAAAGAAAATAGAAAAAAGAAAAAGAAAAATAACAACAATTCTAGTGAAGAGGTCTCAACATTTTAGAAAGTGAAGTTAATTTTGGCATCAAATCCTGGATAGCACCACCATAGAAATTTTGGGAATTTCATTTAATGTGGTATTATTCCCACAACTGAAACTTATATCAATTGAATTAAAAGATATTGGAACTGACCGAAGAAGCAAAAAAAATAAAAATGAAACTTTTGCATCAAATAACATAAGATCTGATTCTAGGCTTCCAGGACTGCTTTAATATACAAAATATCATGTGGAAAAATTACTAAAAGAAGCAAGGAAATGGAGAGATACCTTGTGTGACAACTGCACAAGCACTTTCAAGCCACAGTTTCTTGAAATTTCCTGTTCCATTTAATTATATCAGCTCCCAGATTTCCATCATCAATTGAACACTGTATGCTTTTCCTCAATTGCCGCATAACATCACTAACATCACCAATTATTGCTAAAGAAGACCCAACCTTTGCATTTCGAGCAAGAGAGGTGGTGACCTTAACAATATCAAGCTGCATGTTGGGTTTTTTAAGAACATTTTTATGGATAGATGTTTCAGCAATAACATAAGCAGAAGTGAGTACTTTTCCCAACAAACCAAAATGAATAAAAGCCTGGATTATTACTAAAGACCCAACCTTTGCATTTTGAGCAAAGAGGTGACCTCTTAACATGTCAGCTGCATGTTGGGTTTAAGAACATTTTTATGGATAAGATGTTTAACTAATAACATAAGCAAGAAGTAGTACTTTTTTTAGCAAACCAAAATAGAGGCAAAGGCACAGATCAGTATGTTGTGCGATAAATGAAAATATAATTCATTCTCTTTTCATGAATATGGTTTTGTTAATAAATGAGAGAGAGTGATGCTTGTGCTTTGTGAACAAAACAAGAGCTCCAAATGTGAACCACAAAGCAAAAGGGGAAAAACTAGTATAACACTGCTCAGAACTAAATATTATCAAATAACGCATCAATGGATAGATGAAACAGGACAGACCTCTGAAAAATGATCATAAGTGACAGGTTTTAGCATAAATATAGAATTCTCCCCATGCAACTGCATATCACTTAGGACAGGAAAAGCTAGCCATTTCAGGAGACCATAAATTTCCATTAAAGAACAGGGACTTAGAATCCGCCTTTTGGTTTGTAGCTTCCTGGCCAGCAAGATATTATGTTATGGAAACCAAACCCTGGACCAAAACTGGGATTTTGGCATCTTCCCTGCACAGAGAAAAGAACTTGATCGAAGAATAAATACACAAGAAACTTAAGTGTATTCAGAAAATTTTGATGACAAGATAATACGTGACACATTTACTTAACATTTCTCATTGACAATTGTCTTCCAAGACCAGACGGTGCAACCTCTGGTGAAGGAAAACATGACCCTCAACTTTAAATTACTTCTTCAAATCCAGTGATTTTCATACGGCAGTAACATCGAGGTCTTCTGAGTTTTGCAGAGGACAAGGCATAATTTTCCAAAACGACAAAAACTACCTGTTTACTGATGGGAAAAAAGATATTAATAGCATTTTTTTGTCTTCTAGTTGCCATGCAAAGGTGGCTTTCGCACCATAATTATGAAATTCAGCAAAACAAAAAAGATGCATAAAATTTCATAAAAGCTGTAGCCGTTCAACATCAATAGATGATCCAAAGCAGATTTTTTTGCTTGGTCCATGTCTCAACAATCCTCTTGAACAAACCTGCTGAAAATGCTGTGCACAACATATTTCAGTTTTCGAAACGAAGCTGCACCAGGCAAACAAACTGTTTACGTGGTTGATTCAGCTTGTAAGGAAGGTATAAGCCTCTTCACATTAACTACCCTTTTCAGTTTTATTCACATGTGAATGTGAAAGATTTATGGGACATTGCTAATGAAAAAGATATCTTTGGAAGCTATAAAGATTATCAAAACCGAAAGTGCTTGCCAAAGAAATATAGAGGACAATAAGTATTTTCATGAAATCAAAAATTGATTACACAAATAAAAAACATTAAAAAAATTCCAATAATAGAGAATTGATCTGCACAGTTTGAAGGTGATATGACGTTCTGATTTCAATCACGAGATCATAAGAGAACATGAATATTACAAACAAGAAGCAAAAAGTTATCTGAAAATGAAATCAACATGAACAGCAATAAAATAGACAAGGTTAATGATATAACACTTACTAAATGAAAGTTTTATTAGACACTTAATAAATGAAGTTTTAATTAGGCGTGAGTCCACTTACATTATCAAACTCAGCGGAAACATGAGAGTGTTCACCCATAAACCGCACTGCCACAACACAAACTAGAAACATGAATTGATGATCCAACTGGCAGTAACCATCTGTCTTAAGATAACATGCAGAAGCTACAGCTTCACAAAAATAAGAGGAAAAGAAGTCAACAGATAGAGGCAGCTGTAGCATGGGAATCCAAATCTTAATAGAAAAGCTTCAATATAATTTATAATGAGTTATTACTATTATTAACTAATGAAAAACCATGAATACTAATATATTTGAGTCTTCAGAAAATAAATATTTAAGATGCAAGAATGCATAACAAAAATAAAGAAATAAAATAAAATCACATATCTTTAAAAAAAAAAGTTACCATAAATACCAAATATGGAACCAAAAAAGACAAGAAATTGAATCATGGTTGAGGTCCTTTTTCCTTAAAACATCCCTAGCCTGTTGAAATTTAACTGGAAGCAAAAAATATTTAAAAGATTATTTGTTGTAGACTACTAAGGTGTTGGATACCTCTTTTATATATTTTCGTATAACTAGAATAAGGATCTTAAGCTGATGATAAAGCCCAAGGAACTACTAGAATATTAGAAATCACATCCAATAGGCTCACAAGGAAAACCATGTACATGACTCCAATCCCAAGCAAGAATAGAAATAACTAATGAGCACAATACTAAGCAGAAGTACATCATTAACGCATCAAAGAAAAACTGTGAACATGTTGAATGCAGCATGGTAAGTCCATCATCATTAATACCCCTCTAGGGTTTTATTCTGAGTTAGGATTGGATGGGTGGAGGAACAGGGTAATTGGTTTCATTGTAAGATAGATTTTTAGTAGTTTACTTTTGTTATACATATACATATACTTTTAAGTAGTGCTTAACACACAGGCGTCATGAGACTTCTATCATTAACTTCCTACATTCCCTTACAATGAGGAATGAGCTCCTAGAGTTTAAATGCCTAAAAAATGGGGTAGAGGTTGGAAAAAAATTTGGTTGGTTTCATTAGGAAAAGTTACTCTCCATGCAGGATTTAGTGAAATCAATTGGTCTTGGTTTGTACTATACCGATCTTTCAGTGTTATTTAACCTTTGAAATGTCACTTGAAATATTATCCGACATGACACCATACCTTCACCTAAGTGGGGAACTCCTAGGAGTTTATTCTGAAAAGGGCGAGGGTGAGAAGATGAGGTGGTGTGGTTTGGTTATCCCTGTTTAGACTCTTTTATTATGGTAGACCATTTTTATTAATTACTTTTGTTTTTGTTTCTTTTAAGCGGTGCTTAACTCTTTTTCTTTCGATTTCATTTTTTAAAATCTTTCATTATACAAAAGTGTTAAAACGACCAAGCTCTCTGCGCTTGTTTTGTAGGATTTGGGGTTTACTATGAATATAAATGTCTTTAACACCTGCTCGCGTGCGTGTCGCACTTGCGTGCGGGGTCAAAACTCAAACCAAATAGAGTCCTCTATGGACTTTCAAATCAACAAATGGAGAATAATTGCCAGAGGTGGATTGGGAACCACAGGACCTCTGCTTAAACTAAGGCTCGTCACCCAGTGTTAAACGATCATTCTCCTAGAGCATTATGCTGGGATTTGGGTTCATATGAATATCATGCAACTGCTCCTGAAAAAATTTTTATTTCTTTTATTTCTATCATTGTCTTTTCTTATAAAATTATGGAGAATTTGTCTTAGGGAAAAGTCCCATCTTTGGTAATGATGAAGAAACCCTTGGGGATCTTTAAATTTGACAATTGTAAGTTTGTTAATAACAATTTACTTTTTATTTTTTATTTTCTTCTTTCTTCCTTCTCATCTCATCTTAAATGACACAAATTTCCAATCATGCCGAAGCCCAAGCGCATCCCAAATCTGATCAAATGCATGCAAAGGTGTCATAGAGATATCACAAGTTTAAGAACCTTTAGAGCGAGAACACAGGAGAGGATTTGGGACCCGATAGTGTTGTCCGAATAAGTATGGAGATATGTTTTGAAGCCTAAAGGTTTAGGATAAACATGATTAAGAAAGATTGTTGAATAAAATCCAAGTAAAAAATGGGAATAGAAATAAGGAATAGTGATTTTCTTGGTGAGGATCGATTTAAATAGATAGGCACCACAAGAAGTGATACAAAACCTATGTACGTATAAAAACGAAAATTGGAGGAATATGGAAAACATATGTACACAAATATCAGGTACGTTATATATCTTAAATGATCATCCATAAGAAGTCAAAGATTTAAGGGACTTTCCATAAAATTAAGCTTGAATTGGAGTGTCTGTCTTCCATGATACTGAAAGATCCAAAATTCTGACAAGATTAGAAACAATAATAATAGTAATATGTAATGATGATGATGATCCTTTGTAAAGGAGGCCCATGATCATTGAATGCTAGAATGCTATACAATCGAAACAATATGCCCTGAAAACAAGCATAGCTGACAAGACATGGATTAGTGGCCATATAAAACTAAATATAACACAAAATGGAAACTGATCTTGAAAGAAAGTAGAAATGTAAACAAAGAGTTCAATTTAGCATGGTTTAATTGTACCTGATAAAACCATAAGCTGCACCTATATGAGAGACATGGTTTGAATATGTGAAATAGAAAGAAAGAGTGCTTTTCTTTGTGAAATAAATAAAATAACTGATCTGAGGTCCTACCTATTTATATACTTCAGGAGAAATAAAAGGAAATAAACTAAAGCACAAAAAGGAAGGGAAAATATTGTATAAGAAAGGAGAATAAACAGAGATTATCCACAGAATATCTGCGATTCTCGCCAGCTTGCTCCCCTCAAGGCTGAGCATATGGGTCCTTATGCCCCGAAGCTAGTTACAAATATAGTGAATCATGGACCTCAGAGACTTGCGAAAATGTCTGGTTGAATGCGCGCCGAGGTTGTGAAAACTGTGTCACCATCTAAAGACAATCTTCTCTCAGTAAACCAACGGTCCCACTTCAATATGTTTGGTCCTCTCATGAAAGATTGGGTTAGAGTAATGTGTAGGGCCACTTGGTTATCACACACAAGTGTCATTTGTCCATCCTTCCCAAATCTTAGCTCCTAAAAGAAGGCTGCTTAGTATATGAGTTCACAAATTCTTAAAGTCATGGCTAAATACTCGACTCAGCTGGAAATCTGGCCACCACATCTTGTTTTCTTACTCTTCAAGATATTAAATTTGCTCAGTAAGCTTGTATCTGAAGTGGAGTGCGTCTACGACGGCCTGCCCAGGTTGCGTATGATATCCCGATAACACAGGTGCGACCTCTCAGCCTGCCCTTTTGCTGATTGTTCCCTTGGATCCCTGACTCTCCACTCTTTCTTAGCTCTCAAATATAATTTTTCTTGACAATTAGCTAAGAACCATTAATGCTTCTCTTCCAAGTAAGAATGCAACATCCTGATCAAGCGATGTCTCCTCTTGCCCGAATCTTAATTGGTTGCAAAAGACGAAGCATGTCTTCTCCATTTACCACCCGCTCTGAGCATAGTACTCTCGATCAAACGATTAGGAACATTTTCTTTTATGGAAATCACAAGTGCTACTTGCGATCCCGAGTTCATGGAATCGAAGCTACCTATTAGTACGAACCTGATCAACAAAATTTCTTGAATCACTAAGGTGAAGATGGAAATTCATTCGAGAATCATCACTCACATGTTTCCCAGTAGATCCTAGGAAAGAAAGAAAATGTATCTATTGTCCTACAAGGGATCTACATATATAGGACCAGCAGCCAACGTGCTCCTTCATGATAGAAGGTCAGTGAGGTATGGGGATACCTAAAGATAGTAACCACCCCTCTCTCCTTTCTGCTGATAACATTTAAGGAGCATAATTTAACTCTTCCATAGAGGTGGATTTTTTATTTTTAAATAATTCCTATGACGATTTATAGTTTATTTTCTTTTCATAAATCCGTGTGCCCCCTTATTTAGTGATACATATATTCCAATAATGTGTAGTGTGTAGTCTTTGAGACTTCTATAATCATTCATAAATTCAAGGTTCATGCAGGTTGCCTTGTCTAATGGAAACTGTTTCTAGCTGTTGAGAAACGCCGATGTCAGTGTGCCCCCATTTGTTTGTTGAAGTTCATGAAGGACTATTTGGTTTAATTTTGACTCTCGCTTTGTGCCCGGGTATGGGACCGCACGTGAGGAAGAGTGTTGAGAAGCATGATATTCAAATTAAGGCTCAAATCTTATAAAACCGACTTTTAGGAAGAGTTAGTAGTTTAACACTAGCAATACTCTAAATACTCGAGAAACAAAATCTCCTAGTTCATGCCGGCATATATAATGGCTATGAAAATTAAAATTACAGGATTATGACCAGCGCTAACATACTTGCATTTTGGAGAAACATGGAAAATGATAGTCATAATCTAACACAAAAATACTAATCTATCATTCCATCATTCTCATTTATTATGTTTGTGTGGGCAGAAAACATTTATCATTCCCTATATCAAATAGACTTCACATCATTTCTTTATTGTGAGTTAAATATGTCTAATCTACATCAAATTGAAACCAAGGTTGTTGAGTTGGGAATCCTAACCCATGCTTACCTTGCCAGCACTTCAGTTTACCACAATTATCAAACAAATCCTTTTATTTAAGAGTATAAAACATAAATCGTATCATGAAGTAAGATATTGAAAGTTAAATATCTCAAAAGGAATATCATATAACTCATTATTTTAATTTAGCATAGTCTAATTATTCATAAAGCTGTTAAAAACGACCAACTTTCATAAAATCACCGAGCTAGGTGGGATATGGGTTTATTGAATATCATGCGCTGCCGACATCCTTATCGCGTGTATGCGGCCTAGCACTCATCCACGTGGAGAGTCATAGTCCATTATGGACTTTTCCAATCGACAAATGGGGATCGAATATTCGAATTTGTAAGGAGGGGTTCAGGCAGCACCGTGTGCAAACCAGGCTCGTCTGTGTTAAAGCGATAGGCTCTCACCAAAAGCTTCGAGGCATGGGATTTGAGATTTAATATGAATATCGTAGTAACTAACATAAGCTAAAAACCATAACCCTCGAATGCTAACAATTAAAGGAAAATGATAAATTACAAACAAGTTGTATTTTAATAAAACAATGTATAATATAGTTGAAAACATAAATAAAAAGTATTATCTTTGGGTAGGAACTTTCTAACCCGACCCTAATCTAATTGTAACACTATAACAGAAACAAAGTAACATTCATTTTCAAAGTTTTGAACTTCATATGAACCACAAGAGCTATCAGAATCAACCAGACTAAATTGTGCTCTTTTGCCAATACCCAAAGGCATGGTGTAGTAATTTGTCAAAATTATAACTGCGTTTTAATTATTATCCAGATGGCAAATATCCTGGCAAACCCAATTGCAGCCTGAAAATCAAAACCTCCCCAACATGAACAATCACACTAAAATGATCCTTTCTATACTAAATCACAATAATAATCTCTCAACCGCCACGGAGCTCTGTTTGATCACCAAGAAAATTACAGAATCAGAATCCTCAGACCAAGGCCTCAATCGATGAGTTCAGGCCTCCATTTGCTTATTTAATTTAGCAACTAAATAGACAAAGACGTAAAATTCAAATTAAAACCGATTTCTTGTATCTTTTTCCAGGAGATTCTTATCTTTTCTCAACAACCAAACGAGGTACAAAATTGGAAAACCCTAAGAAAATGGAAGAAAATTAGAAAAGAATCTATTATCTTACAGAGAGAATCATGGTGTGAATTCAGTGTCAGTTCATGAGATTACCATGACCTTTCACTTAACCAGGAATCAACCAGTTCAAAGTCTGGAAGAATCTGTTTTGAGATTAACATAAATCAGTTTTATTACCTCTGAAACAAGGCTTTTAAATTGGGTTTCTTGTAATTATTATAAAAATATTTGTTAATGGAATAATTTTGAGATTTGTTTCTTTTTTCTTTTGGTAATATACCCTTAAAAATAACTATCAAATGTTATACTTGTTTAAAATTTTGTATTATAAATAAATTAACAATAGTTCACATTCAAGTTTTTAAATATATGTTTTCCAGTCCATCACGTCTACCTCAAATAATACCTTAACATTAAACAAAAGGCGAGGCATAGGAGGAGGAGTCTCAAAGGGTACAGAAGTTACATTAAATAATATGTATATATATATATATATATATATATATATATATATATATATGTTTTTTTTTTTTTATTACCGGATTTTGAAAACAATAAAATAATTTTAAAGGAAATTATTAATTTGTCATTGCAACAAAAGAAGGAAAATAGGAGCCCATCTCTCTCAGCTATAAATCATTGAAGTAAAACAAATTAAATACATACAAAAAAATAATAACTTCATTTAGACAAAATTTTCCCTCATGTTTGACCCTAAGGTACTATGTCACTGCTACTTAAGATGAAATTATACACATCTTGTTCACTTAAAATATGAAAAACAAAAATATCATTTTTGATATTTGAAGTAAGTATTTTAAAAACTATATCATATCAATAAATCAAATTGAATATATATTTACTAACCATATATAGTTTAAAAATCTAAACTTGAATGAATATTTTTTTTGAAAAAAATCAGGATTTCATATTTTATATAAGATAATTTTGAATATATATTCTTTTAAGATTAATATTATCTTTAAAATATTTAAAATAATTTAAATATATATGTTGCTAATATATATAGTTTAAGTTACAACTTTATCATTTCTAGTGTCCCTTGTTTTTAAATTTTCTCTTTTGGAATATATGATTAATAAAATAAATAAATAATCTAATTCTTTAATTTTTTATTTGAGAATTTAAAGTATTTTAAAATTGAGTGATGTAACCTCTAAAAATGATACTTAAGAATTTGGATAATATTTAAAAATTATTTTTCTATAATGATATCTTTAAAAATTATTAATAACTATAAATATATTTTTCGACAAATGCACCTTGTTTCCCAAAAATACCTTTGCCATTCTAACACCCATCTATTTTCTTCTTTTAATCCAAAGCCATACTCTATTTTCACTCTTTACTTAAAGCCATTAATTTTAACCTGTATTCATTTTGAATTTATTTTAAATTTAAATCAAAATACCTACCACTCTTTTCTTTTTCTCTTTGTCTTCATCCCTTTATTTTATTATTCTTCCCTTCCTTTTATTTACTTCATTCCCTTCCCTTTGATCTATATATATATCCTCCTCATTCGAGCCTCAGCTAAAAATCCCTCTCTCTTCCAAATATCAGCCCAACATCCAGCCCCATCTGTCAATAACAGCTCAAGAAGTCATAAATTAGGCAAGAAAAGTAAACTAACATATTTTCTCGAAACTCCTCCAACACTCAGGCAACGACAGGAAAAAAGACGTAATGTTCGAGGGTTGATTGGGACATAGTGTTGGTGAGGGAAGGAAGGGACAATCAGTCAGCACAAGAGGGAACCGAGAGACTGAGCTTCTAATAATATTGATGTATGTTGGGACAGAACATTGGGTTAATAAGATCATTCAGAGCATTCTTTTATGATAGAATAGGAAATCGAAATCATTGAGAACATCAATTTGGATATACATTAGGCGAAGGATGTTGAGCATGGTAGAGGGATCCCATAGTTCTTGATAAAGAAACAAGCAATGGGCGAGAGAGTTGTAAAGACGATGTTTTAGAAACAGTAAGGATGGCCTCCACACTAAACACAAAGAATAATAAATAATAATCTAATAAAAATTAAATTATTGTAAAATATTTTTGAGTTTAATTTCTAAAACTTTATTACAAAGTATCTTACAGACAAAGTTAAAGGATAAAGGGATGTGTAAAAGGAGTTAAAACAAGATTCTTATAAAGGCAAAATCAGATATAATGTATACAAAATGAATGATCTTCAAGAAGAAAGCTTTATAATGAAATTCTAGTGATAATTTCCTATTATTGAGATTTTCTTATATAATTAAAAATATTAAATTATATTACAATTATTATTTTAGTTTGAAGAGTTGATTGAAAACTTCATAACATGAGTTTTATTATTTGTCTTATTAATCCTTGATTTGGCAAAAAAAATTTCCTTCAAAGAATTTTCTTTTATTACTTCAAGAATAATAAGACCTCAGACAAAATATAACAAATGAAAAATAAAGATAATATAAATAAAAAATTAATAAAGAATTTATAAATAAAAGATAAATTAAAATAAATAAAATATTTTTTATATATAAGTATTAGACATTTTATTATGTGTATATATATATGAAATTTATATATTTTATTCAGTGTATCAAATAAATAAAATGTTTTATTTGTCATAAATAATTTTATCATTTAAATCTATTGTATGATGCGCCATATATTGTATAAAAATATTTTTATTTTATGACAATAATAAGGTGATTTGATTTAAAACCATAAAACAGAAAATTTTGAAATCTAATCCTTTTGTATTTCATTTTATTGAAAATACCTTCCATAATTTTATCACATAGGAATCATTTTCAAAAAAGAAAATTTTCAATATTGAGAGTTTTTGTCAACCATACAAAATTTTTTAATAAATATTCCTTCCATAAACACTTAATTATTCCTCCATTGCTTGTGTGCAAAGAAAACAACAACTTCAGAACTTTTGTAAGTAAAATAATGTTTTCTTCCACTGATCATAAGAGTCCCCTTTTATATCCCCTCAGAAATTAAATTTTCTGTTATTTTTCTTTTGAACTTCTCATAAGGAGCCTAAAGGAATATCAATCTATCAAATATAATTTATATCTAAAATTTAAAGAATAAAGAGGTAATTAAAATTTTAATTAAAACTAACATACAAATCAAAAAAAAATATAATCACATCAAATATAATTATATCTAAAATTTCCAAAAAAGAATTTTGATTGAAACCTAAATGCTAAAATAAAGAGTATAATCCTGTCAAAATATAGTATAATATAAAGATTCAAAAGAATCCAATAAAGAAAAGAATAGTTTGGGGTTTAATTAAAACCTAAAATATAATAAAACCTAAGATCATGAATCGGGTGGTTCAAACAAACCCTAGGGTGAGATGGAAGGCACTTTTTTTGTCAGCCGATCTAGATAGCCTCATATCTATCATAGATCACTTAGAAATTTAAAATGACAGAGCTGAGAAGGTAGAATCTGTATTTAGGAAAGATTTATATTCTTCAAAAGTTTTAATCTCTTACAACTTATTCTTTCATATTTTTAAGATATAATTATATTTTTTGAATCAAATTACAGTACATTCCTTTTTTAATTCTATTTTCCTTCTTGGCTATAAAAGGGACGGGATTTATAGATTAGGAACCTAAAGATACTTGCTGTTCTTCTTTGACACCATAGAAGTTCAAACTGAAAATAAGATGGAAGCTGTGTGTATCTTTACTATGAAGTAAGTGTCGCTTGGTTGCCCGATATGGATAAATGCTGGGGAGAGGATCATGTCATCGTCAATGGTGCCAGCCAACACCAGCCACCATTGACGAGGTGTGGATTTGGTAAGCGATGGATCAGCTAAGGGATGGGTTTGATAAGTGGAAATTTTCTCTACATATTTGGTGGGTGAGAACCGCAGACAGAGTGAGAAAGTGAAACGAGAGCTAAGTGCGAACAACTGTCAGTGAGGAGCCTCAATGGTAGCATCCTCCATGTTTAGCATGGATTGAATCAGGACTACCTTGTGGGAGAAAATCACCTTCTATCCTGTGTATAGGTGAGTCACAACAGTTGGAACATCAGACTCTCCTCCATATTTGATCCAAGCTTTATGCCATTGTTTGATGAAGATCAAACTGTTTCTCATGAAGCCAGTTATCCCATACCAGTCCTCCTTTTTAGGTTTGGAATCCATCAGTGATCAATGTGACCCTCCAGGCCTCTCAGTTGTTTCATGATAGCCGGATATTTAGTCCTATTAATGTTTTGTAGCCAGGAAAATCATTTGTAAATGAGATTTAATTTTATTAACGTTCTCATGCTTTTGAACGTGGGATTATTGTAGCTTTATCTATCACCTTCTGAATCGATGGCTATAGACCAGGTAAAGAATGAGCTCAGATAAAGCATAAATACAGATTATCATTTACAGCAGAAGAAATTATCATAAATTGTTGACTTTCATGGATGATCGACATCTATGAATTAAATTTGGTCGTTCAAGCGGGCAAATGGTACGGCACTAATGGGGATCAATTTTGGTTGTTATAAACGACAACTAGGGAGTATATTGTGGTTGATCCATGTGTGACTTAAATATTTATGGTTTAAGTCTATGTGCTGTTTTAATTGGAAAAACTTGGTACTATCCCATCAGATGACTTTATTGTTAAATCATCACGGCGTGGTGCAACTTCATAATATGAATGCAGAAGCAGAAGAATTCTCATTTGTTTAACATCGAAAAAAACCGTCATGAATTGTTTTATTTTAAAAAATCACTTACTGCATATATACTAAGCTACTGCCATTTTATTTTATTTTTAATTTTATTGTTATTGATCTCTTTTGTCATAGAGGGAGATTGTCGGTGAATTAAACTTTGAGTTCATCAAATATCATCTACTTGAATTATTATTGAATATTCTCTATTCCTATTTCCAAACACATCAATTAGCGAGTAATGAATAAGATACTCCGGGTAGATTATATCCATCTATTTTGACGAATTCATTTTAGGCATATGGCTTAAAATCAATAAGAATATCTACCGCTAATTCAACATATATGATTATATATATGTTCACAATAGGCCCAGTGACCTTAGTTTTCTTTTTCATATGGATGATGATGATGGCGAAAATTAGAAAGAAAGAGAAAGATATTGATGATGATGATGATGGAGAGCATATGGGTTTCAATCCATGGGGTTATGGGCATTTGAGTTAGTCGACTTTGTCTTTTACAAGTGATCTTCGACTACAATTAGTTTTAATTGTTCTTCCTTTTTCTTTTGAGGGTTTGAAAACTTTGAAATATTTTTTTGGTCAGTGAACTATTAGAGGGTTTTCTTTCTACATGTTGGTGGTATAATTCCTACATATTCATTCTTGGCACATATGAGCCGGGTTTTACTTATTGTAGCTCATCAATACAAAATTTAGATAATTTAAAGTAATAAGTTTTAAGTAATTTTACTTGAGTGTCTTTCAAATAAATTTACTTGAAATATCTCACCTCTCTAACTCATTAGTTACAATTTTCACATTGTATTAAAAATAATTAACTGAAAAAATAAAATTCACTTGGATTAAATTTTCTTTAAAAATTTATCTTCAATTTTGAATTTATATATTTTAGCTCATCAATATAAAAGATTAAGGGGCCTTTGTTTTTTTTACATTTAATTCATTAATTATGTTTTAGTATTAAATTGTTTATTTTATAATATTTTCATTTTATTAGTATTAAAAGGTAAAGAAAAGGTCAATAATTTGCTTTTCTGAAAAAAAATTAAATATTTTAATTTTCTTTTCTAATTTTTCAAAAGATGAAGTTTTTTGAAGGATTAGTAAGAGATACTATCAATACCAGACTCGGTTATACCAACCAGTAATTCTGAAGGTGAATGGGCTCTAGATGATGTCTAAAGGTGTGTCCCTCTCTTCTATACCGTTATATTAATAATTTAAATATTTATACAGTTATTAATAATTATAAAGATATCATTATAGCAAAATATTTTTGAGATATTATCTAAATTCTTTAAAAATATTTATTTTTAGACACAAATATAACTAATTTTACTTTTAAAAATAATTTAAATTTAAGTAGAAAAATCAAAGAATTTTATTTATTTATTTATTAAGCATATATTCCA